>CAMZMU010000123.1:5008204-5305708 GCA_947311845.1 Poa pratensis
AAGTTGAAATAAGCGGCGATCCGCCTAAAGTAGTCGGATGATTTGCCGCCATCATGGGAAAGACGGCCTAACCGCTGTCAGGAATCTTCCCGGCACCAGTCTTGTCATTTGACCGGTCCGTCAAATGTTGACGGATGATGTCATGCAGTCCACGAGTTTGGACTTGGCATGCGTCATGATTACTTCTCCACTGCACGAGAATCGGGGAGAAGGCCGCAGACACCGTTGCCACGACGTGCAAATCGTGGGCACGTGGCGGAGATGTGTCCCCCAATCTCGCACGGAATCTTAACGCGCGGAAATAATACCCAAAGGGCACAACGGGGTCGAACTTCTTCCCATTCGCATTCACCGCACGCCTCCTCAGCTTTCGAGCGCTCCTCTCCCCGCACTCAACTCCGGCGAGTACTTGAGCAGAGCTTCCGGACAAATGGCGAGACCTCTCAGCAAGTTTCGGCGGCGGCGCTGGCTGCGACTTCGGCGGCTGGCTTGGATCTGGATCTGCGCCGGCGGCGGCGGTTCCCGCGAGCACGCCGGAGACCTCTTCTGTCCCCACCGCGGCTGGGGTGGGTTTCTTCTTCTTCTCCAACTCCGGCGGCACCCGCGCGCCCACCACACCTTCCCGCTTCCATCCCTAGCGGCGACCAGCGTTGAGGCCACGGCGGAAGCAGAAGCTGCCGCGACGACGACGCCGAGGATGAAGAGGAGGCGGCGGACCTTGGCTCCAGATATTGGCTGCCGTCAGTCATGACGTCAGCTTATCTGAAGGAGCTGGAGGATGGCGGCTACATACCGCCCAAGACGGAGTGCTCCTGGAGGGTTCCAGGCGACGAGCCAGTCCCTGACCCGCAAGACGGCGAGCGCGTCATGTTGGCGTCGCACAGCCTCCGCGGTATGTCTTTGCCGCTTTCCGCCTTCTTTCTGGCGGTGCTTAGCTTTTACGGGCTGCAACCGCACAACATAGCGCCCAACAGTATTCTAGTGCTAGCCGGCTTCCAGGCTTTGTGCGAAGGGTTTAGGCATAGCTGCATCCATAGAGCTATTCCAATACTGCTTCCTATGCCGCCGGCAAACCATACCAGGCGGCCAGCTGGCAACTTGCGGTAGCGTAACCTTCAACTGCCGCCAACCCGACTGGTACCCAAAGATCCCATACATCGAGTCGGTGAAGCACTGGACCAGCACCTTTTTCTACTGCAAGGACATCCCGACACCCGGCACGACACAGGGGATGCCTGCTTTGTCAACGGTCCGCCAACCCACAAGGCCTGCTGGACGGCAAAGGTGCCCTTAGCAGCTTGTCGGCTGAGCTTCGAATTGCCGTCAGGCGGATCGAGTTTCTGACGAAGACGATGAAGGCTTGCTTGACGGAGTTGACACCGTGATCTGCTGGCTGTCGAGGAAGATAATGCCGCTCGCCATCGCCCACTGAAGATGTGTGAGTACAAGGCGGATGACCGGCAAGCCCTTGACCAAGATGCTAGAGTACCGGCTCAGAGAGCTTGTCAAGCCTCTGTCGGTGAAGGCGGCGAAGGCGTCGCCATGTTCACCCATGATAACCCAGCCCCAGTGGTAAGCCAGATACTTTTTTACTTGACATCTTTGTCCACTGGGTACTGAATTAATGTTTTGCCTTTTTCCTTTTCAGCTGCAAACCTTGGGGGATGCCGACTTGGCTCCTAACTGGTACGACACCGGTGCCAGCAAGTCGAAGAAGCGCAAATAGGCGGCTCCACCAAGGATTTGGAGAAGAGGAAGAAAGCGGCCACCTCTGTTGATGCAGAGGATGAGACCTTGGGGGAGAATATCCCACTCAAGCGGTAGGCAAGCTTTTGCTTTCCCTGACTTAGCCATTTTGATATAAGTTTGTACTGACAAACTTGCACTTTCTGCTTACAGGGGCAAGCCTGCCATGCCCAAGCTCCGCGCCAACCTGAAGATTTCTGCCGGTAGGGGCAAGCCACACGTCTTCTCCAGCCACTGCGCCGACAACGCCACAGTTGGCGTTCCCGTGGTTGTATGCCAGGGAACGTACACATCTGCTGGTCAGAGGCGGCTACGGAGAAGATGGCGGGCAAAAAGTCAGTTGCCGGACCTACTTTTCCAAGACGGCTGAAGCTTCGGCTAATGATGCCGCTCGATTTATTGCCATGAAGCAAGAGATGGATGACGAGATGGCGGCTGGCCATGGCGGATGTCCTCCCATCCAGCTCTCAATCTGGCAAAGGGTTACAAGACCCTCGGCAAACGCTAAGGACCATGCGCGAAGGTACCCGTAAATGGTACGCGCACATGGATGATCTCCACGAGACCCTGCACGGTCAACTTGAGGTAATGTAACCTATAGTCGCAGCCCCGAGCACTTTGGCGGCTGAAAGATTTTTTAGCCGGCAAAGTGGTCTCGTTGACTATATAGTGCTAACCGCAACGTTGTTTTCGTGCATGCAGGCCGTTCTTGCTTCCAATCTTGAGCTGTTCCGTGCTCAAGAGAAGAAAAACAAAGAATGCCAGCAACTGCAGCAGGACGTGGAGATGAAGGACGCCCAGATTGCGAGCTTGGAAGAGGCTCGCAAAAAGGATGAAGGTGACAATTTTCTTTGCCTTCTTTTCGTCCGACTTCTTTTTGCTTTTCCGACAAGTATTTTAGTCGTCTTTCTTTATTTGTAGAATTACTAAACACTGCGCAAGATATTCTCAAGAACTCCACTGACATGCAAGCTTTGATGAACGAAGCTGCAGATCTTGCTGAGTTGGTGGCAAAGCTGAAGGCGGATCATGCCAAGGAGCTGGATGAGCGGGAGCTGGCCCATGCCGCCGAGGTTAGCAAGTTGACGGGACAACTTGAAGCATGAGCAACAACCTCAACCAGGTGAACAAGAATGCCAAAGAGCAGCAGGAACAACTGTCACAGGCAGTCCAGCTAGCTCAGGAAACACTTGAGAACCATCTGGACGAGGTCAACGCCATCCACGAGCATGTCTTGGGTACGTCTCTTACCCTTCATCCTTCTTTGATACTTTGAACTCTTGAAATTTCAAGCTGCAGTGTGTAACTGTTTGTATTGTGCAGTGCCGGCTAATCTGGGTGATGACATGGCTACGACGCCGCGCCTTGCCCGTATCTTGAAGGTTGGCGAAATCGTCAACCAGATTGTCGGCGCGGGCAAAGCGTTTGCCGCCAAGTTCTACCCTGGCGAGGACGGCGATCCCGTCAACTTTGATGCCTGCCGGACTTGCTGGAGAAGGCGGCACCGAACATGACGCACGCTACGATCAGCAGCACGAGGCGGCGCCAAGTTGGCATTGGCGATGACGGCGGCGTGGTATCCGGAGGCTGATATTCATCAAGTCACCGAGTACTTCCCCACCGAAGACGAAAACAACCAAGCCATCGTGATGCAGGACGTGCTGCGGTCTGTTCGGGCTATGCGACCCGGGTTGCCAACATGGTTGACATCCGCAAGTTCTACAAGGAACACCCGGATCCACATGTTGCCGTAGCCGATCCCTCCTTGGCGGATCCTGAAGCTGCCGAGGGAGAAGGCGAAGCCGCAGCTGACGAGCGCAGCCCCAGGATGGCGGAGCCAGCCCCAAGGATGCCGGCGTCAGCCCCCAGGATCTCCACCACCTCCACCAAGGCGGCAACTCCTTGACTGTCCTCTCCTAATGGTAGCACAAACACTGCGTTAATCTGTTAACGCAAAAAACTTATATTTTGGGTTTGTAAATATTATGGGCCAACTTTTATGCTACACTTGGCGGTAGGCTTATTTAAGTGGCCCGCCTTAATATGTATCTCGTTTGCATGTTTAGCTTTTTCATATGTTGGCGGAACCTCATCTTAGTTACTTTAGCTGAGCCAACCAGGTGCAATACCAACTAATTTAGACTCAGAGACCAAAGCCAGCATGTTGGTGCCAACGACATACTACTAGGCGACCCACACACAAACAGACAGATAGCATATTAGGCGGTGCAAAGATTGTTTGCTTTTTTAGCCGGCAGACGGCAAATGTCAAAAAGTTTGAACCTTAGCACGGAGCAAAAACTTATTTTGTTGGTAACTTTTATGACAACAGATATATGATTGCGAGAAAAGACAAAAGATGGCATGATCCCAAAACTGAATGAGCAAACCACAGACTTTTATTTCATAATCATATAGTACTTATTACAATGTGGAAATTGCTAAGTGTAAAAAGGACGTAGCTGCTCAATGTTCCAGGTCGCTTGGTTTCTTCATACTTGTCGTCAACCTTCCTTTTGCGCTTGCGACCTCGCTTCTTCTTGTATCCGTCTCGCGCGTCTACCAAGTAATAAGAACCATTGAGCAACACCTTACTGACCACAAAAGGTCCTTCCCAAGGCGGGGATAACTTATGCAAGCCTTTCCTATCTTGGATTAGGCGGAGGACCAGGTCACCAACTCTAAAACTTCGTTGCCGCACTTCTGCTGTGATAACGCCTCAAACTTTGCTGATAGATGGCGGATCGTGAGAGGCAACGTCTCGTTCTTCATCAAGTAGGTCAAGGCCATCCTGTCTTGCATCTTCTGCGTCTTCCTGGACGTAGGCTTGAATTCTGGGAGAATCATACATCATGTCGGTGGCAACACTGCTTCTGCGCCATAGACTAAGAAGAAAGGAGTAAACTTGGTTGATCTGTTTGGAGTTGTGCGTAAACTCCAAAGGACAGATTGCAACTCATCCACCCAAGCCCCAGCCGCTCTGTGCAATGGTACTTCGAGACGTGGTTTGATCCTTGTAGGACTAAACCATTTGTACGCTCTACTTGACCGTTTGCCTGGGGTGTGCTACTGAGGCAAGATCTAGGCGGATACCATGCTTATAACAGTATTCCTCGACTTCGCCTTGCGACAAGTTAGTGCCGTTATCGGTGATAATGCTATGAGGCACCCCGAACCGAGAGATTATTCCCCACAGAAATTTGCGGCTGTGGCCGTCTAGCTTTTTGATAGGCTTAGCTTCAACCCACTTGGTGAACTTGTCTACAGCCACAAGTAAATGTGTGTAGCCACCAGGCGCCGTTTTAAACGGACCAACCATGTCCAAGCCCCAGACTGCGAAAGGCCATGTGATGGGTATTGTTTTAAGCTCTGAGCGGCATGTGTGATTGTCTGGCATAAAGTTGGCAGCCCCTGCATCTTTTGACAATGTCTCTGCATCTTGCTTGGCTGTCAACCAGTAGAAACCTTGTCGGAAGGCTTTTGAAACAAGGGCGCGTGAGGAAGCGTGATGTCCACACACGCCAGCATGTATCTCATCCAACAGTTCTCTGCCTTCTTCGGGCGAAATGCAACGTTGGTAAACACCAGTGGTGCTACGCTTGTACAATTCGCCTTTGATTATTGTGAATGCCTTGGCTCTTCTTATTTTGCCTTTTCAAAACCTCATCATCCGGCAACTCCTGATTGATCAGGAAGTCCAAATATGGCGTCGTCCAATCCGGCTTTACCAGGTAGACGGCATAGCTAGCTCTTCAACTGGTTCTGCCGATTCTGGGTCAAGGAGGTCTGCTCCTTTTATTGACGGCTTGTGTAGGTGTTCCAGGAAAACATCTTTTGGTACCTTTTTGCGTTCAGACCCCATTCTGGCAAGTGTATCTGCCGCCTCATTTTGAGCTCTTGGGATGTGGCGGACCTCGTAGCCTAGAAAACACTTGGCGAATTCGTCAACGGTAGCTCGATATGCCGCCATTGTCTCGCTCTTTGTGTCCCAAGTACCACGTATCTGTTGCGCCACCAAGTCTGAATCTCCGTAGCAGAGGACACGCTGGACGCCAAGTTCCTTGGCAATGTGTAAACCATGAAGGAGAGCTTCGTATTCAGCAACATTATTAGTTGCCTTGAAGTGAATTTGTAACACATAACTAAGCTTGTCTCCTTGAGGGTTTCTTAAAACAATGCCAGCCCCCGAGCCCTGAAGCATTTTTGATCCATCAAAGTGCATGATCCAATATGCATCTTCAGGGAGAGGTACTTCGTCCATGGCCTCCGTCCAATCTGCTACAAAGTCTGCTAAGGCTTGAGACTTAATGGCCGTTCTGGGTTTATACGTGATGTCGAAGGCGGCAAGTTCGATGCCCCATTTGGCAACGCGGCCTGTGCATCTGTATTATTGATGATATCCCCCAGAGGTGCCTTGCTCACAACCGTTATTGAATGCTCCTGGAAATAGTGCCTTAACTTCTGGCGGCGTAGAAAACACCGTAGACCAGCTTCTGGTAATGCGGATAACGCTGTTTTGAGGCGGAAAATACTTCACTGATGAAGTAAACCGGACGTTGTTCCGGCAAGTCTGAATTTTCCGTCTTGCGTTCCACAACCAGGACCACGCTAACAACCAAGTTAGTTGCCGCGATGTAAAGCAGCATTGGTTCCTGCGAACGAGGAGCTGCCAAGATTGGAGCAGACGTTAACGCGTCCTTGAGTTGCTGCAAGGCGGCGTCTGCTTCGTCTGTCCACTCAAAGTTGTCGGATTTCTTCAGAAGCCGGTAGAGAGGCAGTGCCTTCTCACCAAGACGGCTAATGAAACGACTGACGGCAGCCGCCGAGCCGGCAAGTCGCTGCACGTCCTTCAGGTCCTTGGGCCTGGATATGTTGAGGATCGCTTTGATTTTTTCTGGATTACCTCTATTCCTCGTTCGGAAACGATAAAGCCAAGCAATTTGCCGGCAGGAACCCCGAAGACGCATTTTTTCGGGTTGAGCTTCATCCTATATACCCGGAGGCTATCAAAGGTTTCTCTCAAATCGTCAAGCAAATCTGCCTTCTTTCTTGACATGACGGCAATGTCGTCAACATAGACGTGAACATTGCGGCCAATTTGCTCGTGAAGGCATCTTTGCATACACCGCTGATACGTTGCGCCGGCATTTTTTAGACCGAAGGGCATCGTGATGTAGCAGAAGGTCCCGTAGGGCGTAGTGAACGCTGTTTTGATTTGGTCGGATTCTCGCATTTTGATTTGGTGGTACCCGGAGTACGCATCCAAAAAGCACAGCAGCTCGGAGCCGGCTGTGGAGTCTATGACCTGATCTATACGAGGTAAAGCAAAGTGGTCCTTAGGACAGCACTTGTTCAAACCGGTATAATCAATGCACATTCTCATTTCCTTATTAGGTTTTGGAACCATTACAGGATTTGCCAACCAATCAGTGTGTACTACCTCCCTAATGAACTTGGCTTCTTGCAACTTGATGATCTCCTTCCCTATTGCTGTCCGCTTCTTCTCACCGTAGCGCCTTATTCCTTGCTTCACTGGCTTGGCTCCTTCGTAGACGTTAAGAGAGTGCTCGGCAAGTTCCCTCGGGACACCTGGCATGTCGGCTGACGACCATGCAAAGATGTCCTGATTCTCACGGAGGAACCTGACGAGCGCGCTTTCCTATTTGTCGTCCAGGCCTGCCCCTATGGTGACTTGCTTGGAGCTGTCACCTGGGACCAGATCCGCCTTCTTTGTGTCTTCGGACGCCTTGAAAGTGTTCTTTCAGCGGTCTTTACATGCTCCGGCAACTGCGACGTATCAAGCTCTTTTTCAACATGGCTAATTCCTCTGCATGGAGGACTGCCTCAGCGAAGGCGGCGTTGCCACGCTCGCACTCCTTTGCTTTCTTGAAGTTGCCACTGACGGTGATTGTACCGTTGGGTCCCGGCATCTTCAGCTTGCTGTAGATGTAACACGGCGAGCCATGAACTTGGCGAAAGCTGGCCGTCCAAAGATGGCGTGGTAGGCACTTTGAAGGGGACTACTTCGAACCTGAGATACTCCGAGCGGTAGTTTGTCTCAGGTCCAAAAGTAACCTCCAATTTGATGCTTCCCATTGACTTGGCTTGCTTTCCCGGAACGATGCCATGAAACTTGACTTTGCTATAGTCAAGCTGGCTTTCCGACAAGTTCATGCGCTTCAGTGTGTCCGCGTAGATGATGTTGAGGCTGCTGCCGCCATCCATCAACACCTTGGTGAGTCTGAAGTTATCGACAATTGGGTCGACGACAAGGGCGTATTTGCCGGGGTGAGGTACGTGATCTGGGTGATCATCTCTATCCCAAGTTATTGGCTCCTCTGACCAGTCTAGATACTGGGGAACATCTGGTACTGTGGCGTTTAGCTCGCGCATCTCCGCCTTTTCTTCCTTTGCCGAAGGAGTGCCAAGAAGCACACCAATTGGCCATGTACCTTGGGTATTTCTTTCTTTGCGCACCAGCTTAGGTTCCTCATCCTCGGACATGGAAACTGCCCCATCATCGTCTTCCTTCTTTGTCTTCTCAGCCTTTTTGCTCTTTTTTGACTTCCAGCCAACCTCGGGGTCCTTCTTGAAGTCCTCCATGAACCGGCATTCCCCTAATGTGTGGTTAACTTTGCCTAAGGACGCGTGGATTGGGCAGGGCAAGGCTTTTGCCTGATCGTATGTCAGGCGTTGCTTGCTGGAGCCGCCATCTTTACCCTTTCCTTTCCACTTGCGGTTGCCGCCTTTGCCTTCGAAGGCGGCGGCGACCTCGTTTGACGGTCCGGCTTTGTCATCCTGGGGAGCCTTGCGTTTGTGACTTGCTCGCCTGCTTGGCGCCATGTCATGTGCGCCATCTCCATCGCGTGCATCATCATCCGCCTGTGCGTACATGGCTGCTACTTCGAGCATGACTCCGAGATCCTTGACTGCATGCGTACGAGCTTATGTCTGAGACTTGAGCCCTTCAGGAGGCCTGTGGTGAAGGCATGGATTGCTTGATTGTCGTCTACGTTCTCGCAGCTTGCCTTTGTTGAATCCACCTTGCCAAGAAGCTTGTAGCTGTTTCATCTGGCTTTTGCACGCAACGAACCAAATCTGTGTATGTATTGGGTCGCTTGTACGTGCCTTGGAAGTGCTGTGTGAACACCTTTTCCATGTCATGCCAACTATGAATGCTTTTCTCCGGCAAGTTTTCGATCCAGCTTCGGGCTGTCCCCTCTAGCATGAGGGGAAGGAAGCGTCGGCGACGAGGCCATTGCCTCCGGCAATTTCAACTGCCAGCGCGTAGTCCGACAACCATGAGTTTGGCTTGTCCGCTCCATTGTACCTTTGATGAGTTTTTGACACTGATGTCATATCTCGGGTACTTGGACGTTGCGGATGGCTGGGCCAAAGCACTCAGGTCCTAGTAGGCATCTGCTTTCCAGCCTTGATGTCATTGAGACGATGTCGTGCGTCTTGCGGACTGAGCTGCTTGCCGATCTGTCGGCGTTAGGCTCGTCCTGCGCTGCCCGGCTGTGCCTAGGCTCGTTGTTGTGTCCCCGGCTTCCGCCTTCGTGCCTGGGCACTGGTGGTGGGGACTGTGCGGTCCCTGCTTCTTCTTGGCGGGGGGCGTTGTCGCGATTGCCGCCACTCCTTGGCGGCTGCTTGCTGCCCCTGCTTCCGCCTTCATCCCGCCTAGGCGGAGGGGGTGAGGCCTTGCGCCTGTTGCCGGTTCTGGACGCCTCGTCACGCTGCCTTTTGGGAGGTGGTGACTTGCGTGGGTCCTTCTCCTTGTCCTTCCCTTTTCCGTGGCTACTGGAGCCGGACGGATCTTCGGGTTGCCACCGGCCGCAGCTTTGCAAGCGTTGGATTTGATTCCAACTTTCCTCCCCTTGCGTCCGCCATGTCGGCGCGAGAATCAGCACGGGCCTGCTGCTCTAGAGCTTTGTGAGCAAGGATCGATGCGTAGTAAATCTTCTCGTCCTTGTCATAGTCATCATTGTTGAGGATGTCTAAGGCGGCTGCAGTGTTGAGGACAGGGGTGGCGAGGATGATGTCCCCGTTCTTGTCCTTACGCTGCGGCGCTGTAGCCCACTCGAAACCAAGCTTTTGGGCAGGGGATTTGAAGTTGTCAGGATCCCTGCCTTTCTTGCTTTTCTTCTCTGCCACAGGTCCTGCCGGCTTGGGCAATGGAGTGTGGTGAAAAGATTGCGCTTGGGGTCTAACTTGGCGGTTATCTTGGCGTTTTCCTCCTTGGCTTCGTCGAGGAGGCCTGGACCTCTGCTTGCTTGTTTTTGAGGTACTCAGTTTGCTCCACCAAGGTGTTTCGAAGTTTCTCCAAATCAGCCGGGTTGGTTTTGTCGGTCACCGGCGTGTGCAGAACTTCTGCCAGGGCCGCCATGTTCCCTATCTTGCTGGGCTCGCCTTTCTCTAGAACCCTCTTCTTTGGAGCCCCAGGAGGCTCTGGAAACAGTGGATCGGTTGCCGGGGTCCCCAGGTTGGCGGCGTCAGTTGCCCCGCCTGTGCTGAGGCTGCACCGGTGACATCCGCCACAAAACCTGCTGCATGTTGACGGAGGAGCCCGTAGCCGCCTCAGAAGGCGGAGGCTCAGGTGTAATGAAACACTGCTTGACCCGTTGCTCAAACATGCTTGCAGAATCTTCTTCGGAGTCAGAATCTACGTTGACGTGAACGGTAGATCTGGATCCGGCATCCGACATCGCATCATCCTGGAGCGCAGGAAGAATAGATTCGGGATCTTGTTGTTGGCTGGGAGTCGGATCCCAGTCCCGTCATGCCGACAAAGTGTAGATCTGAATCTGCGGACTCCTCAGAGGAGGCAAACTCAGATCCGTCTTGATTGTAGGGCGGGTGGGATGGCGAATAAATTCGCGGCAACCCATACGCCTCAGAAGTGTAGCCGATGAATACATCGACGCCGCCAAACGGCACAACTCCGCATCCGACAATGTAGTCGTCTGCGGGGATGTAGGACTCGTCGCAGCTGATGTAGTGGTTGTCCCGTAGCGAACGGCGCGGCCGACGGCGATTGTTTCGCCGATGCCGCCTAGAGTTCCCGCCTGGAACGTGACGCCTGACGCCTTAGGCCCCACGGTGGGCGCCAACTGTCGTCGTATCGGCATCTGAGATAGGAGACGGGTCCTGCTAGCCGAGGGTGAACGTAGGGCAAGAAGGTGGATGTCGTCGAGGTCGGGATTGTACACGGAAGTTTACCCAGCTTCAGACTCCATGGCGGTGGCGGAGCCTTACGTGCTGCTACAACTCACTGTAAGGCAATAGCCGTGTTACAGGTTACAATGAGTTGGTTGTGTGTTGAATCGTGCCCTAAAGGCGTCCGAGGTCCAGCTTATATGGGTGTCAGAGAATGACTCCCACGAAACAGGGATGGTCAAGCTCACGAAGAGAGTTCATGTAAGGGCTGAACACGTTGGTCAAACAACCCTCAACCTGCATGGCGACGGTGCTCGTCGAGCATGAGGAGGGACATCACGACAGAGATGAACACCAGCCCGTACCCAGGTTCACAGCCCTCGTGTGGAGGTAACACGCTACTCCTGCTTGTCTGTATTGCACTGCTTATGGAGGTTATAGTATAATGAGCTTTCCGAGGGCTCTCTTTTGGCAGTGGCGTGCACAAGGAAGGGGAAATTGTGGTCTTCTTCTTCCTTGCGCGTTGGTAGCTAAGCAAGAATGAGAATGCGATCCTTTGCTACGGTGGTGCACCTCCTCCTTTTATAGGCGCCTCGGGCCTCTTCCCTGCGCTTGCGCGGTGGAAGGGCTACCACATGGCGACAGAAGGGGGAAGCACGGTGCACCACAGCCCAGCAGTCCATGGACGCGGTCCATGGGCGTAAAGCTGATGCTTGTGGCAGAAAAACCACCGTCCATGCAGGACGGCCAGCTGGGGCTGCAGAGGAACGTGGGGGTGCCCACGGTGACGTTGGCCGTGGAGCGTAGCGCCGGCCGGTCCCCTTATCACCAAAGAGGAAATCCTTGTAGTCTGGTGCGGATGGCGCAGCTTTGTTGACTCCTTTAATCACCAAAATGGTAACTGCGACGTCGTCGTCACCGTGTGAAGAGGCGCGCGTCACTCTGCGGCCGCTGCAAAGCCCATGTGCGCTCTGCAGAGGTTGCTTTGCAGCGAAGGAATCCCCACGAGGGCTGGGGTGCCCTGTGGAGGATTTGGCGTTGACCTCTCACCAGGGGAGATCACCTTGAAGAGGGGGCAGCAGTGAGGAGGGCCTCCGCAGGCCTCTGCTGCCTCCTAACACTAGTACAGAACGACACATCGGATACCCCTCTATGGAAACGGCAGGTGTTAGGCGACGGAGAATCGCGCTTTCCGCGCGGCCGGTGCGTACAAACCTGACCAGGCCCGCCTACATTGGCAACGGACCCTTTCCAATCTCCGTCACATATTATATTGGCAACGGTTAATAAAATTGCCCGTTTCCAATATTTGCCTCTATGCTAACGGGTAGAATTTTCCAACCGTTGAAAATGTTGATACGTGGAGGCAAGCGAATGGGCAGATGGGGAGGTGGGCAGAGCAGACACGCGAGTATAAATGGCGAGAGGTACTAGCAGCGGTCTCTTTGAAGCCCCAGTCCATCGCCTATAGTTATTCAAACTTTGCCAGATCCCCTCCGTCCAAATCCATGGCGAGAGGGTACCAGCAGCGGTCGCGGCCGTGGACGAGGGCGAGGCCGTGGTAGGGGGCGCAGCGGCAATGCCATGCCGTCGGTGTCGCCCTCACCGTCCTCTGAAGACATGTCCCCGGCGAGAGGTACCATCAGCGGTCGCGGCCGTGGACGTGGGCACGGCCATGGACGACGGCGCGGCTGTGGTAGGGGGCGCAGCCGCAATGCCACGCCGTCGGTGTCGCCCTCACCGTCCTCTGAAGACATGTCCCCGGAGCTGCGCGGCTTCGAGTTCTTGGTTATCCTGTACAAGGGCATCGAGAGCCGCGCGTTCGCAGAGAAGCTCCAAGGCATGGTGGCAGCTACCATGCATCTGAAGATGGAGGACTGCGAGAACGGCAGCTGGGCGGTGAAGACGGCTGTGAGTGCCGGGGGGAATTTGTACCTCGGCCAGGGATGGAATTCATTCGCCAAGCGTACAAGCTTGAGCAGGGGCACTTTTTGTGCTTCGAGTTCGACGGCGACAACGGGTTCTTCATCAAGATCTTCGACGGTACCTTATGCCGGAGGGACGCACTCGTGTACAGCGACGACGAGCCCGAGTCTTCATCAGCAGCTGCTAGTAGTAGCATTAGCTAGTAGTAGCATATATGTAATCGTTTACTTCATTATCAAGTCCGTATGTAGTAGCATTAGCTGCTAAGTGGTCTCTGCGTTCATATGTAATTTAGAGTACCTGTTAGTAAGTTGGGTAGTAAGTTTACTCTCTCGCTGGTGTAAAATCAATGGAAACGGTTATATAAAATGTTCGTTGGCAATGTGGTGCTTATATATACTGCCGGCTCGTTCTCATTATCACTCTCTCACTGTCTCTCTTCCAACCCTAGCCGCCGCACACTGTGGCTTTCAACTCTCCTCACTCTCTCTAATGGCTTCCTCTGTCGGCGCTTCTAGATCCGGCAATCGCGGCCGCGGCTCTAGCCACCGCGGCAGCACCGTTCTAGCGAAAGCCCTTCGTGAGGGGAAGGTCGATCTGGAGGCGGCCATGCGTCCGCTAATGATGCGGCAGCGCCACCATCTGACGCCCTCCTCCTCCGGTGATGCCCAGCTTCTTCTGAGCCAGGCCGATGTGGAGGAGGTCATTCATGAGGTAGTGGTGCAGCACCTCCGAGGATCTACCAGCAGAAACCCATCTGGAGGAGGAAGTGGCTGATCTGGAGGAGGAAGTGGCCGATCTGGAGGTTGTGGAGGATCTGTAGGTGGTGTCTGATCTGGAGAAGGAGGAGGAGGTGGATGTCGACGAAGGAGAAAGAGGAGGAGGTGATTGCATCGCAGCGCGCTGGTAGCACCTCAGCGCATCTGGCAGAGGCCTGCACCTCCTCGATCTCCTGCCGGGTGAAAGGTATAAATCTTTCTGTGACCGGCTGTGATGCCGATGAACTAGGTTCTACGTATGAGCATTTCATCACATAAACAAATTCCTAGTGCAAATTCACACATAGATGTTCTGATAATTACAAACACTTATTGTTAAAGCACCAACTGTACAAACTAGTTAAACACCCACATCGAAAGCCTATTGCAATTCACCTAGGGCATTCTTGCACCTAGGGCAGAGCATTTCTTGCCATGTTGGACGTAGCCTGTCCTTCAAGGTTAGGATCTTGCGATACAACCCGTAGGTCACGTACCCATCTATTGCTGCGTAGTCGAGGTTAACTTTGTGCAGCGGCATCCGCTCCCAAAAACCGTGCTGATTGGATGGGAACTCCTTCTTCATGTTGGCGTATAATTTGTCGATGAGGTCTGCCGCTAGATCACCCATTCCGTCCTCTCGTCTCCACCCTTGATTTTGTATACGAGTTGGATGTCCACGTAGTACTCCGGTGGAATGTGGAAGCCGGCAGAAGAAAGCACCTTGCTGTCATTGGTGATGTCCATGCTTGCGAAATTGATATTCTTGCGTTCGAAGAATTTGCCCAACTCTGGACAATTCTTCTTGGACTTGCACCAGTGGAACAAGAGGACATGCTGGCGCATGGCGAGTTGCAGGACAGCCATGCGCCGACGATCACGGGTGTACTCGATGTCAAGGCCGATGAACTGATGCTTCTCCTCTGCTAGCCATTCCTCGTACTTGTTGAGGATCCGCTCCACGGTATGCTCCTCGTTCGTGTACACCACCTCCAGAACGGTGCCGTGGGTATGGACGGTAGTTGTCTCTGTTATTCTGTTGCGGTCGTCCATGGCGGGTGGGGGATTGGGGTGGAACGAGGAAGAAGAGAAGGAAGGAATGCGAACTGTCTGCCACCAATAGAGCAGTTCATGGATATTTGCCGTTGATCTTAACAGTTTCTCGAAAATGGCAACCGAACAAAGCAGTTGCAGGAAAATAGCCACCGATTTTTTTAATATCCAGTATTTTGTACATTTCGCTAATAGTTTTTTTTCTTTCACGCAGGAGTTTATTTCGGCAACACTGCATAAAAGTACCAATCTATCATTCCGAGAACCAGAAAACTTAAGGCAAGGAAATTTCGTGGATACTGGTCTTGGAGTGGGTACTGCGACGACCGAGAGCTCATAGAAGGTGAGCTCCAAGTCAAAGATGGAAGGCTGGCTTAATTAAGCCAGCCTTCCATCTTGTTAGGTTAGTTGCTTATAGGTTTAGAGTTCATGATTGTAGTCAAAGTGTAATAGGTGATATTACATTATGCCAATGTGTGATGGATATGATTGTAGTCAAATTGTAAAAAACAGTGATATTATTGTATACCAATGCAATGATGTCATTTGTTCTATGTTATGAATTGAATAACGTTTTATTGCATTGTGCAATCAGCCTTTCATGTATTATGGCATATAACCGAAATATGAGAAATGCTCAGTGCAAACGGGTGGATGGCAAACTCCGTATCTGATGAAGGAAAACTAAGGAAACAGAGGTCTGCGCACAACCGTTGCCAAATGGAGACCTCATCGGAAACGGTTTTTGGCATCCGTTACTGATGAAGGCCTTCACATCAGTGACAGAGGCGGGGACACGGACTCTTTCTCTGTTGCCGAAGGGGTTTTTGCCCGTTTTCGATGTGTCGTTCTGTACTAGTGTAAGCCCTCGCGAGGCGATTTGCCTCGCGAGTCTCTCCAAGCCATAGGCTTGGTCCTTAGCAAAATTTAGCCATCGAGTGTCGAGGGCTGTGGAGGACAGGCCCAGCACACCCTGGTTCTCACTGATCCGACAGTAGCCCCCAGGCCCATGATGGGCACGATGTAGTCCAGTGGACGCAGGCGAATCGTCATGGGCCCAAAGTGTCCGGCCGGCCCAAGACACATGTAGGGCAGTTACGCCACGACGACACGTTCTCTTCGGACATGATGGGCGTAGTGGGGGGACCCACCATGTCTTGGTAACGGCCCTGAGGTGATATAAAGCCTGCAGCGCCGGTTCAGGCAGCAGTTACTGCATCATTTGCGCCCCTGTCTGCTTGCTCTTGACTTCTGCGCTTCCTTGTCCCCGGCGCTCTTCCTCCTTCACCGAGCTTCTCTGCTGCCCTTACTTCATCGACCATGAGTCCTAAGAAGCACAAAGCGGCGATGGTGATCAAGCCTACTAGGGCGCAGCAGGAGGACGAGTTCGCGCCGGCGCTGGTGGGGACCCGCATCCACACGGCGGAGGCGCTGGACAAAATCAGGCTGATGGCCGCGGGCAAGAACAACGAGCATGGCACCAGCGTTCTCAAGGCGGCGCGCTTTGGCAAGCTCGCGGCGGGGCTGTACCCATTTTCTTCCAGACCATATTTGCTGGCCTGGTGCCACCATTTTCCCCTTTCTTGGAGGAGGTTCTGGCCTTCTACCAGATCCAGCTTCTTGTAATGTCCCGGGGATTTCCCCCAATTAGATTTTGTTTGTTTTTCTTTTTGCATCATCATGTCATCATGCATATTGTTATCACGTTGCATGTCTTGCTAAATAAGTAAAAAATATTATTTTTGCAAGCCCTATTTTGTTTTGCAAATTAATAATCTTTCCCCTCGCTTTCTATTTTAACAAAAACCCAAAATAGTATTTGGGAATAATTGCAAAACTATTTCAATCAAAATTAAGTTTTGTAAATTATTTTGTATAACCTTATCTCTCTTTTTTTCTCTGCTCTCTAAATCTTTTCCCTCTTTTCTATCCTTTTATCTCTCTTCCTCTCTTTTTGCTTTTCTGCAAATAGAGAAATTCTTGTTATAAAAAAAAAGCAGCCAGGTCAAAGAGGCCAGCAGGCCCATCTTCCTTTTGCTTCCAGCCGGCCCAACTCCAGCCCATCTCCTCCTCCCAGTCGCTTTCTTCCTTTTACGGAGAAGAGCACGCACATGGCGTGCGAGGCAGTGGCCTCCACCAGCCAGCAAGCAACCCCCCTCCTTTTTCCCTCTACTTAGCCTCCCGGTGCCCTCCTCCAAACCCTAACCTCTCTTCCCCTTTCCCTCCCCAGCCGCCACCATCTCTTTTCCCCTCCCCTTCTTCCGCCTCCTCCCGAGAGACCACCATGGCAGGAGCTTGAGAAGCTCGTTCATGTCGTCGCCTCGTTCATCGCCAAGGTCTCCTGACCGCGGGAATCGAACCAGAGCTTCATCCGCATCAAGATCGCTGCAGCAGCCGGAGCCCGCAGCTGGAAGGATCACCGCCAAGGTCGGCTTCCTCGTCGTCAAGTTCACCGTCAACTCCGTCGATCGTCGTCGTCTTCCTCTCTTCCCGGAGCCGTCCTTCTCGCCTACGACCTCCCCAAGGTGAGCCGCACCTCTGGGATGCCTTTCCCTTCCTCTCCCTTGCTCTGGGTGCTCGCCGTCGCGCGGCACCGTGTGGTCACTGCCGGCCACCGTCCTGCCATGGCCGCAGCCATGTGGAGCTCGCGCGTGAGCTTGCTGCCGCTCCTGTGCATCCCCATCTTTCTTCCGCTTCCATGCCACCCTCCAGCAGCATCACCGCATCCCGGGGGCCTTCCCCACTATCGCCTGCTTCTGATAATTGACACCGGAGCCCTCCCGGAGTTCGTCGCCGTCGCTCTGCTTAAGAAAAGCCTGAACTTTTCCGTCGGATTCAGTTAACGCCTCTTCGTTACTTCTTGTTCCGTTCGTTCTGTACCATATCACAAGCCGAGCCACAGCCCAGTGGCTGCGCTCCTTCCCTTCCATCGCGGAGACGCGAGTTCGATTCCTAGCCCGAACAAATTCGTTCCCTTTTCTTTCTTTTTTCTGATCCGGCGCCTCAGCTGGGCCGCAGTCCAGCAGCACTTCTCCAGAGCCCGCCTCCACGCGGCGGATAGCTTCCCGCCGCTCAGTTCCGGCCCGCTTCCTTCTCTGCCTTTATCTTTAATTTAAAATCTTGTATATTTCATATCTCCTGTTTTATAAATCCAAACAATACAAATTATATATCTATTTTTATCAGAAAAATGCAATGAATATTAATATGTCATCCATGATCATGTTTGCATCCTCTAGCTTGTTGCTTAGTGGTCTTTTGCATACTCACCTAATAATTTAATATGGAATGTGTGGGATAATAAAATAAAGGTTGTCCCTATTCCATTTAATTTGGTGTAGCTCATCCATAACATGTTGTTGCCTTGCTAAACAACATTTAATTTGATGTGTAGAAAAATAACTTGAATCTAATAATTAATTGTTGGAACCTCGGTTCCGATTAATTTGGCTTAAGTTGCATCTTGCCATGTCATGCATCATCTCATGATCATGCTGGATCTTTTGCCGTACTAGTAAGTGTTGCATCTTTTGCGCTTTCCAGTGTTTGTCGCTTCTTCGCGGAATAGGACGTTGAGATGATGTGAGCAACGACAGGTTCTGCTTCCTCTACCGTGTTAACAGGCAAGCAATGTTCTCTTGTTCCCAATGCATTGTCTTTCATCCTTGCCGTTGATCTCTGCTATCTTTATGTTACGATGCGTATGTGCGATCCTATCCATGTTTACCCTGCTGCCATGATATAGCCCCACCTCCACAACCTATCACCCTGTTGTTTGTTTACCTTGTTGTCCTTGCGAGTCGTAGCGCATGCTTAGGTTGTTCCTTTATCTTCTTGTCGTTATCTTCAAGCCCTGGTAAGTGGCTACCTGCTTTACTTTATGATGTGGGACGATTGTTACCTTAAGATAAGGCACCGGCAGGAGGCCCTTGAGGTTTTTGGTCCTTCTGGTGTCGCTGTAGTTCTTGTCCATGGATCCAAGTTTGAGCGCGCTACCCACATGTGGGACTTCTTATGGGAATCCCCGCAACCTGCGACCCGATCCGCAGCCTTGTCCAGGGCGCCACACCTAGTTCGGGCTTTCCATTTGATGCATGCATATGCAGGTACGATCTCATGGTGATGTGTTGTAGTCGCTCTCATATAGGTGCGGCACGTTCTTAGAGTGCTATGAAGGTTGATCCCGCGGGTACTTGACCTGATTAGCCGTGCACGCAATCATGTGGTTCCCTGGACTTGTCTGCGGAGAAGTGAAGGGTTGTGTCAAACGCTCCATGGCAATTTGATGCGTGTGGTTTAACAATAGTGCACCCCTGCAGGGTTAAATCTTTTCGAAAAGCCGTGTCCGCGGTTATGGACAACTTGCTGAAGATGCTGGCTAACAAGATTAGGAGCCGTACATCTAATAATGATAACACTTAAACTTGCTTCGCTGTGTGAGTGCCTTTGGATTGCTTACTCGTGGGTTAAGCGAGTGAGTGATAATCGGCTGGGTTATGTTTGGTGTTAGTATCTAGTTGTTTCATTGCCCGTTCTCATCCCTATCTTATAGACGAAGTTGTAGCGTGTCTTCTGTAGATGGCTTAGTGCTGCTGCTTCAGTCCACCAATCCTTATATTTTGGGAGCCTTTGTATTGGTTCCAAGTGTGCTTTGCTTGCCAGGTAAATTCCATTACCTGACCCAATCTTTTGGGCTGTTTTGCACTGAACAGTCAACAGGTTTGAAGTCTGACGACGTTAGCTTGGGAATCCCTCCGGCTCGGCTGGGCAGGGATTGGACGCCATGGTTATCTTCAGGACTCTTAGTCCAATTTGTATTTTGTCCGTAGACGGACGCTAGTTTGCTTTCGCTGTGATTTGTATCTTTGTAATGTATCAGTTGTTTCTTGACTCGTTTAAGTCGTTCTTGTATATATATCCTCTTTCTGTTGTTGTTGCGGATTCTTTCGTGAACTGTTGTAATGTTATCACAAATCCACCCACATAACGCGCATGTTTTGGCATGCACGTTATGTCTGGTGGGCGTCCTAAGATCGTTATTATGCGGCTTTTGGCGGGATCGCTGAACTCCGCATGGTACCGATTTTGGGGCGTCACAAAGTGGTATCAGAGCTCAGGTTTCCGAAACCCCCCTCGGTTGTTTCGATACAAATGGTTATCGAAGCAGCGGGTCCGCAAAGCCTGTAGGATAACCTCGCTAACGGTCGTTGTTTGTAGCGTCCAAAACTATTTTGGCTAAAACTATTTTGGAAATATCTCAATAGGATTCTTGTTTACTCCTTACCTTTGTTCTACTCCTCTCTTATCTTACTTGTTTTGGAGTCTTCTCTCTTACCATCTTTCAAAGTTATAGGATCCAACGTGGGTGGACGATCTCTTGCCTTTTAACCTATTAAGCTCGATCTTTGGAAGCCGCCTTCGAGATGAGCAACAATCTCTTGTTAGTGGTGTCGACAAGTTGAAGATGGAGTTAAAATCTCTTGTTAGTGGTGTCGAGAAGTTCAGTGTGAAGCACGAAGACTCGATAGTTTATCCCTCCCTTCCTGTTGTCTTGGGGTGGATCGTGGGGGCGCGATCCCTTGTTAGTGGTGTCGTCTGTAATGTCCCGGGGATTTCCCCAATTAGATTTTGTTTGTTTTTCTTTTTGCATCATCATGTCATCATGCATCTTGTTATCACGTTGCATGTCTTGCTAAATAAGTAAAAAATATTATTTTTGCAAGCCCTATTTTGTTTTGCAAATTAATAATCTTTCCCCCTCGCTTTCTATTTTAACAAAAACCCAAAATAGTATTTGGGAATAATTGCAAAACTATTTCAATCAAAATTAAGTTTTGTAAATTATTTTGTATAACCTTATCTCTCTTTTTTTCTGAGCTCTCTAAATCGTTTCCTCTTTTCTATCCTTTTATCTCTCTTCCTCTCTTTTTGCTTTTCTGCAAATAGAGAAATTCTTGTTATAAAAAAAAGCAGCCAGGTCAAAGAGGCCAGCAGGCCCATCTTCCTTTTGCTTCCAGCCGGCCCAACTCCAGCCCATCTCCTCCTCCCAGTCGCTTTCTTCCTTTTACGGAGAAGAGCACGCACATGGCGTGCGAGGCAGTGGCCTCCACCAGCCAGCGAGCAACCCCCTCCTTTTTCCCTCTACTTAGCCTCCCCGGTGCCCTCCTCCAAACCCTAACCTCTCTTCCCCTTTCCCTCCCCAGCCGCCACCATCTCTTTTCCCCTCCCCTTCTTCCGCCTCCTCCCGAGAGACCACCATGGCAGGAGCTTGAGAAGCTCGTTCATGTCGTCGCCTCGTTCATCGCCAAGGCCTCCTGACCGCGGGAATCGAACCAGAGCTTCATCCGCATCAAGATCGCTGCAGCAGCCGGAGCCCGCAGCTGGAAGGATCACCGCCAAGGTCGGCTTCCTCGTCGTCAAGTTCGCCGTCAACTCCGTCGATCGTCGTCGTCTTCCTCTCTTCCCGGAGCCGTCCTTCACGCCTACGACCTCCCCAAGGTGAGCCGCACCTCTGGGATGCCTTTCCCTTCCTCTCCCCTTGATCTGGGTGCTCGCCGTCGCGCGGCACCGTGTGGTCACTGCCGGCCACCGTCCTGCCATGGCCGCAGCCATGTGGAGCTCGCGCGTGAGCTTGCTGCCGCTCCTGTGCATCCCCATCTTTCTTCCGCGTCCATGCCACCCTCCAGCAGCATCACCGCATCCCGGGGGCCTTCCCCACTATCGCCTGCTTCTAATAATTGACACCGGAGCCCTCCCGGAGTTCGTCGCCGTCGCTCTGCTTAAGAAAAGTCTGAACTTTTCCGTCGGATTCAGTTAACGCCTCTTCGTTACTTCTTGTTCCGTTCGTTCTGTACCATATCACAAGCCGAGCCACAGCCCAGTGGCTGCGCTCCTTCCCTTCCATTGCGGAGACGCGAGTTCGATTCCCAGCCCGAGCAAATTCGTTCCCTTTTCTTTCTTTTTTCTGATCCGGCGCCTCAGCTGGGCCGCAGCCCAGCAGCACTTCTCTAGAGCCCGCCTCCGCGCGGCGGATAGCTTCCCGCCGCTCAGTTCCGGCCCGCTTCCTTCTCTGCCTTTATCTTTAATTTAAAATCTTGTATATTTCATATCTCCTGTTTTATAAATCCAAACAATACAAATTATATATCTATTTTTATCAGAAAAATGCAATGAATATTAATATGTCATCCATGATCATGTTTGCATCCTCTAGCTTGTTGCTTAGTGGTCTTTTGCATACTCACCTAAATAATTTAATATGGAATGTGTGGGATAATAAAATAAAGGTTGTCCCTATTCCATTTAATTTGGTGTAGCTCATCCATAACATGTTGTTGCCTTGCTAAACAACATTTAATTTGATGTGTAGAAAAATAACTTGAATCTAATAATTAATTGTTGGAACCTCGGTTCCGATTAATTTGGCTTAAGTTGCATCTTGCCATGTCATGCATCATCTCATGATCATGCTGGATCTTTGCCATACTAGTAAGTGTTGCATCTTTTGCGCTTTCCAGTGTTTGTCGCTTCTTCGCGGAATAGGACGTTGAGATGATGTGAGCAACGACAGGTTCTGCTTCCTCTACCGTGTTAACAGGCAAGCAATGTTCTCTTGTTCCCAATGCATTGTCTTTCATCCTTGTCGTTGATCTCTGCTATCTTTATGTTACGATGCTTATGTGCGATCCTATCCATGTTTACCCTGCTGCCATGATATAGCCCCACCTCCACAACTATCACCCTGTTGTTTGTTTACCTTGTTGGCCTTGCGAGTCGTAGCGCATGCTTAGGTTGTTCCTTTATCTTCTTGTCGTTATCTTCAAGCCCTGGTAAGTGGCTACCTGCTTTACTTTATGATGTGGGACGATTGTTACCTTAAGATAAGGCACCGGCAGGAGGCCCCTTGAGGTTTTTGGTCCTTCTGGTGTCGCTGTAGTTCTTGTCCATGGATCCAAGTTTGAGCGCGCTACCCACATGTGGGACTTCTTATGGGAATCCCGCAACCTGCGACCCGATCCGCAGCCTTGTCCAGGGCGCCACACCTAGTTCGGGCTTTCCATTTGATGCATGCATATGCAGGTACGATCTCATGGTGATGTGTTGTAGTCGCTCTCATATAGGTGTGGCACGTTCTTAGAGTGCTATGAAGGTTGATCCCGCGGGTACTTGACCTGATTAGCCGTGCACGCAATCATGTGGTTCCCTGGACTTGTCTGCAGAGAAGTGAAGGGTTGTGTCAAACGCTCCATGGCAATTTGATGCGTGTGGTTTAACAATAGTGCACCCCTGCAGGGTTAAATCTTTTCGAAAAGCCGTGTCCGCGGTTATGGACAACTTGGTGAAGATGCTGGCTAACAAATAGGAGCCGTACATCTAATAATGATAACACTTAAACTTGCTTCGCGTGTGAGTGCCTTTGGATTGCTTACTCGTGGGTTAAGCGAGTGAGTGATAATCGGCTGGGTTATGTTTGGTGTTAGTATCTAGTTGTTTCATTGCCCGTTCTCATCCCTATCTTATAGACGAAGTTGTAGCGTGTCTTCTGTAGATGGCTTAGTGCTGCTGCTTCAGTCCACCAATCCTTATATTTTGGGAGCCTTTGTATTGGTTCCAAGTGTGCTTTGCTTGCCAGGTAAATTCCATTACCTGACCCAATCTTTTGGGCTGTTTTGCACTGAACAGTCAACAGGTTTGAAGTCTGACGACGTTAGCTTGGGAATCCCTCCGGCTCGGCCAGGGCAGGGATTGGACGCCATGGTTATCTTCAGCACTCTTAGTCCAATTTGTATTTTGTCCGTAGACGGACGCTAGTTTGCTTTCGCTGTGATTTGTATCTTTGTAATGTATCAGTTGTTTCTTGACTCGTTTGAGTCGCTCTTGTATATATATCCTCTTTCTGTTGTTGTTGCGGATTCTTTCGTGAACTATTGTAATGTTATCACAAATCCACCCACATAACGCGCATGTTTTGGCATGCACGTTATGTCTGGTGGGCGTCCTAAGATCGTTATTATGCGGCTTTTGGCGGGATCGCTGAACTCCGCATGGTACCGATTTTGGGGCGTCACAAAGTGGTATCAGAGCTCAGGTTTCCGAAACCCCCCTCGGTTGTTTCGATACAAATGGTTATCGAAGCAGCGGGTCCGCAAAGCCTGTAGGATAACCTCGCTAACGGTCGTTGTTTGTAGCGTCCAAAACTATTTTGGCTAAAACTATTTTGGAAATATCTCAATAGGATTCTTGTTTACTCCTTACCTTTGTTCTACTCCTCCTCTTATCTTACTTGTTTTGGAGTCTTCTCTCTTACCCATCTTTCAAAGTTATAGGATCCAACGTGGGTGGACGATCTCTTGCCTTTTAACCTATTAAGTTCGATCTTTGGAAGCCGCCTTCGAGATGAGCAACAATCTCTTGTTAGTGGTGTCGACAAGTTGAAGATGGAGTTACAATCTCTTGTTAGTGGTGTCGAGAAGTTCAGTGTGAAGCACGAAGACTCGATAGTTTATCCCTCTCTTCCTGTTGTCTTGGGGTGGATCGCGGGGGTGCGATCCCTTGTTAGTGGTGTCGTCTGTAATGTCCCGGGGATTTCCCCCAATTAGATTTTGTTTGTTTTTCTTTTTGCATCATCATGTCATCATGCATCTTTTTATCACGTTGCATGTCTTGCTAAATAAGTAAAAAATATTATTTTTGCAAGGCCTATTTTGTTTTGCAAATTAATAATCTTTCCCCCTCGCTTTCTATTTTAACAAAACCCAAAATAGTATTTGGGAATAATTGCAAAACTATTTCAATCAAAATTAAGTTTTGTATATTATTTTGTATAACCTTATCTCTCTTTTTTTCTCTGCTCTCTAAATATTTTCCCTCTTTTCTATCCTTTTATCTCTCTTCCTCTCTTTTTGCTTTTCTGCAAATAGAGAAATTCTTGTTATAAAAAAAAGCAGCCAGGTCAAAGAGGCTAGCAGGCCCATCTTCCTTTTGCTTCCAGCCGGCCCAACTCCGTCCCATCTCCTCCTCCCAGTCGCTTTCTTCCTTTTACGGAGAAGAGCACGCACATGGCGTGCGAGGCAGTGGCCTCCACCGGCCAGCGAGCAACCCCCCTCCTTTTTCCCTCTACTTAGCCTCCCGGTGCCCTCCTCCAAACCCTAACCTCTCTTCCCCTTTCCCTCCCCAACCGCCACCATCTCTTTTCCCCTCCCCTTCTTCCGCCTCCTCCCGAGAGACCACCATGGCAGGAGCTTGAGAAGCTCGTTCATGTCGTCGCCTCGTTCATCGCCAAGGCCTCCTGACCGCGGGAATCGAACCAGAGCTTCATCCGCATCAAGATCGCTGCAGCAGCCGGAGCCCGCAGCTGGAAGGATCACCGCCAAGGTCGGCTTCCTCGTCGTCAAGTTCGCCGTCAACTCCGTCGATCGTCGTCGTCTTCCTCTCTTCCCGGAGCGGTCCTTCTCGCCTACGACCTCCCCAAGGTGAGCCGCACCTCTGGGATGCCTTTCCCTTCCTCTCCCCTTGCTCTGGGTGCTCGCCGTCGCGCGGCACCGTGTGGTCACTGCCGCCACCGTCCTGCCATGGCCGCAGCCATGTGGAGCTCGCGCGTGAGCTTGCTGCCGCTCCTGTGCATCCCCATCTTTCTTCGCGTCCATGCCACCCTCCAGCAGCATCACCGCATCCCGGGGGCCTTCCCCACTATCGCCTGCTTCTGATAATTGACACCGGAGCCCTCCCGGAGTTCGTCGCCGTCGCTCTGCTTAAGAAAAGCCTGAACTTTTCCATCGGAATCAGTTAACGCCTCTTCGTTACTTCATGTTCCGTTCGTTCTGTACCATATCACAAGCCGAGCCACAGCCCAGTGGCTGCGCTCCTTCCCTTCCATCGCGGAGACGCGAGTTCGATTCCCAGCCCGAGCAAATTCGTTCCCTTTTCTTTCTTTTTTCTGATCCGGCGCCTCAGCTGGGCCGCAGACCAGCAGCACTTCTCCAGAGCCCGCCTCCGCGTGGCGGATAGCTTCCCGCCGCTCAGTTCCGGCCCGCTTCCTTCTCTGCCTTTATCTTTAATTTAAAATCTTTTATATTTCATATCTCCTGTTTTATAAATACAAACAATACAAATTATATATCTATTTTTATCAGAAAAATGCAATGAATATTAATATGTCATCCATGATCATGTTTGCATCCTCTAGCTTGTTGCTTAGTGGTCTTTTGCATACTCACCTAAATAATTTAATATGGAATGTGTGGGATAATAAAATAAAGGTTGTCCCTATTCCATTTAATTTGGTGTAGCTCATCCATAACATGTTGTTGCCTTGCTAAACAACATTTAATTTGATGTGTAGAAAAATAACTTGAATCTAATAATTAATTGTTGGAACCTCGGTTCCGATTAATTTGGCTTAAGTTGCATCTTGCCGTGTCATGCATCATTCATGATCATGCTGGATCTTTTGCCGTACTAGTAAGTGTTGCATCTTTTGCGCTTTCCAGTGTTTGTCGCTTCTTCGCGGAATAGGACGTTGAGATGATGTGAGCAACGACAGGTTCTGCTTCCTCTACCGTGTTAACAGGCAAGCAATGTTCTCTTGTTTCCCAATGCATTGTCTTTCATCCTTGCCGTTGATCTCTGCTATCTTTATGTTACGATGCTTATGTGCGATCCTATCCATGTTTACCCTGCTGCCATGATATAGCCCCACCTCCACAACCTATCACCCTGTTGTTTGTTTACCTTGTTGGCCTTGCGAGTCGTAGCGCATGCTTAGGTTGTTCCTTTATCTTCTTGTCGTTATCTTCAAGCCCTGGTAAGTGGCTACCTGCTTTACTTTATGATGTGGGACGATTGTTACCTTAAGATAAGGCACCGGCAGGAGGCCCTTGAGGTTTTTGGTCCTTCTGGTGTCGCTGTAGTTCTTGTCCATGGATCCAAGTTTGAGCGCGCTACCCACATGTGGGACTTCTTATGGGAATCCCCGCAACCTGCGAGCCGATCCGCAGCCTTGTCCAGGGCGCCACACCTAGTTCGGGCTTTCCATTTGATGCATGCATATGCAGGTATGATCTCATGGTGATGTGTTGTAGTCGCTCTCATATAGGTGCGGCACGTTCTTAGAGTGCTATGAAGGTTGATCCCGCGGGTACTTGACCTGATTAGCCGTGCACGCAATCATGTGGTTCCCTGGACTTGTCTACAGAGAAGTGAAGGGTTGTGTCAAACGCTCCATGGCAATTTGATGCGTGTGGTTTAACAATAGTGCACCCCTGCAGGGTTAAATCCTTTCGAAAAGCCGTGTCCGCGGTTATGGACAACTTCGTGAAGATGCTGGCTAACAAGATTAGGAGCCGTACATCTAATAATGATAACACTTAAACTTGCTTCACTGTGTGAGTGCCTTTGGATTGCTTACTCGTGGGTTAAGCGAGTGAGTGATAATCGGCTGGGTTATGTTTGGTGTTAGTATCTAGTTGTTTCATTGCCCGTTCTCATCCCTATCTTATAGACGAAGTTGTAGCGTGTCTTCTGTAGATGGCTTAGTGCTGCTGCTTCAGTCCACCAATCCTTATATTTTGGGAGCCTTTGTATTGGTTCCAAGTGTGCTTTGCTTGCCAGGTAAATTCCATTACCCGACCAATCTTTGGGCTGTTTTGCACTGAACAGTCAATAGGTTTGAAGTCTGACGACGTTAGCTTGTGAATCCCTCCGGATCGGCCTGGGCAGGGATTGGACGCCATGGTTATCTTCAGGACTCTTAGTCCAATTTGTATTTTATCTGTAGACGGACGCTAGTTTGTTTTCGCTGTGATTTGTATCTTTGTAATGTATCAGTTGTTTCTTGACTCGTTTGAGTCGTTCTTGTATATATATCCTCTTTCTGTTGTTGTTGCGGATTCTTTCGTGAACTGTTGTAATGTTATCACAAATCCACCCACATAACGCGCATGTTTTGGCATGCACGTTATGTCTGGTGGGCGTCCTAAGATCGTTATTATGCGGCTTTTGGCGGGATCGCTGAACTCCGCATGGTACCGATTTTGGGGCGTCACACTTCTGCATCTGCACCCCAACTCCATCTTGATCCTCGCCATTTTTGCATATCTTTGCGAGGCGTATTTGGGGGTGATGCCTTCCGTGGCCTTCTTCCGGAGCTTCTACGCGCTCCGCTCCACGGCGCCCGGCGAGCGATCTGGTTGCGTGTCCTTCCGCATTGCCGATGGGATGGGAGGCATCTACATCCCCATGTCCTGGGACGGCGACAAGCCCGTCACGTGGGTGACGAAGAAGGTGGACGACTTTCGCCAGCGGTGGTTCATTGTGGACGCCAAGACGCAGAACTCCTTCTTCGACGTCCCTGAGGCGCCGCCGCTGAAGAACTCGATCTGGTCAAGCGCGGCCTTCCAAAGCCCGAAGATTGCTGACTTGGTCGCGCGCATGAGGCTCGTCCGCGAAGCTGGCCTCACGGGGCAGATGGTTGCTGAAGACTTCATGAGGCGCCGTATCGCTCCTCTCTAGAAGCACACGAAGCCGACGTGGATGTACTCTGGCCCGGCGGACCCGATGCGGCTGCACTGCAGCTCCCACACCCCCGACGTCATTGCCTCCATCATGGGCATCCTCTTCACGGCCCCGGATGTTCCTGTGCCGCGCAGTGAACTTGCGAGGCCTCTCCATCAGCTCACTCCGAAGAAACGCCTCGCGATCCTAGAGATGATGCCAGAGTTCACCCCTCAAGGTCTGGCAGGGGAGGAAAAGCAGGAGGCCGCGGCGCCCGTGGTGGAAGAAGACTGGACCGCAAAGTCACCCGCCGCGTCTGACGCCAATCTGGGCGTCGCCTCTGGAGGGGCGAATCCTTCGGCAGGTGAGGCGAGCTCCTCGAGGCCTGTGTCTCCCGAGGAAGGGGTTCTGGAGATCTCATCCAGCGGGGATGAGGATTTCTTTGTGGTCCCTTCGCGCCAGGCCACGGAGGGGGAGGAAGACAGCGACAGGGAGGCCGCAGCAGGACGCTGCGAGCCCCGCTCAAAGGCTATTCATGACAGGACCGCCAAGAGTCCGGCGGGCACCCCTCTCAAGAGGAAAGCTGAGGCTGCCCTCGAGGGGTCCGGTGCCGCGTCGTCAAGGCCGTGGAGGTCGTCAAACACGGTGTGGGTTGACTCCCGCGCCAAGGCATCTAGGTTAGGGTTGGCTCCCTTGTCTGTTTTCACTTCTTATGAAAATACCCTTGTTCCCCTCTTGAAGACCTTTCTTGCTTGCTTGTCAGGGATTTGGTGACGGCGAAGCGCTGTAGGCCCGTAAGGCTGCGGAGGTGCGGGGCGCCTCCACGACAGCCGCTGAGGGGCCTGTGGAGCCCTCAGCTGAAGATGTTTCAAGGCCCGTGGTGATGGAGGCCATGGAGCCGGCTGCGGAGGAGGCCACGAGGCCTGTGGCAGAGGAGGCCACAGGGCCTGTGGTGGTTGTGCCTCTTGTCGAGGCAGCTGCTTCGTCTCCTACCGCAGAGGAGCGCCTCGAGGGGGAGACGGTGGAGAGGACACCAACACCGCCACACCCTGTCACTCTACCGGAGCGGCAGGAGGAGATCGCCGCGGAGACGGCGAGGAGCGGCACGCCGGTGAGGGAAAGCGCCGATGTCGAGGTGGAGGAGAACGTTCCTCCGCCGCCCCCACCAAGCGCAGAAACTGAGGGGGCGGCAGCTTCTTCTGAGGCCGCAGCGGGCATGGCTGCGGCGGACCTCACGACGGCTGGGCGATCTTCCCCAGCCCCCGAAGCCTGAGAGGAGGCGCCGTTGGAGAACGATGGCGCTGGTGCCCATGGCGCAAGTGGTGGAGAGGGCTTGCTCCAGAGCTCCTAGGTCAGAGTCGACCCTGGCCCAAGCACGGAGTTCCCTGCCCCTGAGCCTAGTGCAGATGTGGGAGCCTCTATGCCCCGTGGGAGCTCAGGAGCTCATGGGCTCTGGTCCTGGGAGGCAGGAACTGGCTCATCGTTTTTCCCAGCGTTCCGCATCACGCATCCGCTGCTTCTTTCCGCCGCCTCCAATTTCGCTTCTCGTACTCACAATCCTTCAGTGAAGATCTCCATCAATCTAAGAAAAATGTCTCACCGCAAGTGCAACTGGGAAGGCTCATGGGTCGACGAAGATTTCCTGGAATCCCTATCCGCACGGGGCCTTCTTCCGCCAAAAGATCAATGCGAATGGCGGGCGGCCGGTGAGGAGGTAATCCCCAATCCTCAATCAGGAGAAGTAGTGATTTTTGCGGAGCATGTTGAGCGTGGGTTCAAGCCCCCGGGCTCTCTCTTCTTCCGCTCCTTGATGCAGCGGTTAGGTCTCCGCTTCCATGATATTGGCCCTAATTCGATGTTGCAAGTGAGCAACTTCCACGTCCTCTGCGAAGATTATCTGGGTATCCCGCCTTCAATAGATTTCTGGCTTGTTCTTTTCAATTGCAATTAGCAGGTTGACCCGCGCATTTGCGCGGCTAGATTTATAATATGTGATGGTATTTTTATCATTGTATACATTTATATGTATCGATTTTTTGTGTTAGTCTAAATTTTTAGATACGCACAGAAAACATATAGAAAAAACATGCAGTAGAAATTCACCACCGATCTAGTTGTTTGCCAAGTCCCTGATATGTGAGATAGAATAGTCACCGGGCTAGTTCTTTGTACATGGTGTAGAAGAATGAACGCAGTATGCACAGTGGCTTGTTATGGAGAACAGAAAGATCATACTAATATTTAGGGCATCTCCAGCCGTTCGGCCCCCCAAGGCCGAAAAACGGCGGCTTTTTGGCTTTGCGCCGGCGCTAACTTTGGCCTGGGAGGGTTGAGTTTTCCAGCCGTTCGGCCACCCAAGGCGAACACAAATCAACATAATTTAAAAGTTCATATTCCCGCCCAGCCACAGTTTGGCGATCATACATATAGGCGATCATACAAAAGAAGCCACGAACGGGCGATCGAATTCATGCCACTGGCTGGCGATGTAGTGCCGTATTCGGCATGCTGATGGCGCAGATCAGATGGTCACTGGCGACACCTCGGCGTCGTCGTCCAGGTCGATGCGTGCAGGCGTCGGAGTAGGGGCGGAGCTTGGTGCGGCGATCGGTGCGGTGCTCGGCGGCGGCGTGGCCGTGTCGGCGGTGCCGGTGGCCGAGCTCGTGTCGGCGGCAGCAGTGGCGGGACTCGGGTCGGTTGAACCGTCTGTGGTGTTCGGCAGAGGTGCCGTCGTCGGGAGGAGAGGATGGCCTCGCGATGCGCCATGAACCACTCCCGAACCTGGGGGTCCATCGCCGTTGGGTCGCCGCCCATGAGGAAGGCGAGGTCATTGTTTCTCTTCTTCGCCGCGGCGGTGGTCTTGAGCAGGTCAAGCTTGGTACCCTGGTTGGCCATGAGCGCCGTCCACCTCGCCTCCGTCTTCTCGTCTCTCTTGGCGGCCTTCAGATGCTCCAGCTGCCACCGCGTCGGGGACGTTGGGGTTGAATCCGCTGAGTGGGTCGCTGTCGGCGTACACGGGGACGTAGTGGGGGGACACGCTCCAGCGAGGCGACAGGGACGGCGAGAACCCTGTCGGCGAGGCCACGCTGGACTGGCTGGCCCATCCGGCGAACTGAGGGTGAGGTGGGAGGCCGATCCTCACCTTGGGCGGTGGAATCGGTGCATCCACCTCCCTCACCTCCTCCTCCTCCTCCTCTTCCCCTTCTTCACCTTCTTCCTCGTCTTCTTAGGCGCCGGAATCGCCGCCACCTTCGGCCAGCTCCCTGGCGCGCTACGCCTGTTCCCTTTTCCAGCGGCTAGTTGTCTCGACCTTGCAGCGCGCCAATTCCGAGATCCACTCGGCGGTGGTCATGCCGTCCGGCTTCGTCCTCGGCTGCCTAGGCTTCCTCTTCTTCATGGCGACAGAGGTGGAGGAGGACGCGGCGACGGCGGCGGCGGAGGTGCGTGGACCGGTGAACTTCTTGGGCGGCATGGCGGAGAAATCTTGGGGGAATGGGGGAAAATGGCGGGAGCTGCGGGATGGGAGGGGATATGGCGGGAGAGTTGGCGCGCAAAGGGGAAAAGGGGGGGGGAAAACGCCTCATCTCACCGATAAGGCTGGCCCACGTCGCCTTTTGCCCCCAGGCCGAACCCGGCCAGTTGGGTTTGGCCTGGGAACGCCGGCGCTAAAAACGGCGCGAAACGGCGGAAATCGGCCTCCTGGGGGCGCGACTGGAAAGGTTTTGCTTCCGCCGGCGCCAAAAAAGCCGCCTGGGGGGGCGCTGGGGGGGCCGGCTGGAGATGCCCTTAGTGTTCATAACTCCAGTTCTGCTTGTCCATTTGGATTATTTCTGTTAAAAAATATACAATCATAAAACAATTAGATTCATGCATCAATCACTTGAAAATTAACTTGTATTGCCATCATCTTGCCATCATAGAATTTATCAACCCATTTTTTATCGGTGATATGTCATTTATATCAAGATCGCTGGCGTGAGATCACCGTCGTAAAAAAAATCATCATGAGATTGCCATCCACGCCTCAAGCTCATCGGAGGTATTATGCTGCGGCATTGCAGGGGACGTGCATGGCTTTTCGGTGATGACTCTTCTTGTGCCTGTCGCAATGCAAATCCATCGTAGACTCATTTCTCCTTGTATGCTTGTCAAATGAAATGTAGGCTAAGATTTCTCCATCTTACAAAACCTATAGGCTAGAATCCTTTATGGTGGGCCAAGATATATGATTTCTCTCCTTGTGAAAAGCCTGTAGGCTCAAATCGCTGCCAATAATATATCGAACGAAACAGTAAAAGTAGCATACGGCTTGTCTGAATCAAAGACTTCCTCCCTGAAAAAAAGGAATAAAAAACATGCTCCAAATAATGACAGAGGAAGAAATTTCCCGACATTTCACGACTCTGATCCCTTCTTGTATCTACATGAGAGATCAGTACCAATAAACACACATATAATTGTTTAACTGCAGATATATGAACAACTGAAGTACTTCTTTAAGAAAATACAAAAAAAGATTCAAGAAGTAAATGCTACCTGAAATTCGCCCAAACTAATTTACTATAATCCTATTGTTCACCAATCATTATCCAAACGGGTATGTCACCTGCAAAAACAAAGAACAAATAAAGTATGCCAACAAAGGTTGTAATGCTTTACACGAACCAAGTATATAAGCTTCAGTAGGTGGTAAGCAGAAACAGCAGCAATTTATGCTCTCTAATCGGAAAGATTGGTTGTAGTTTCAATTTAGCCAATCTTGAAGTAAGGGTTTATCTGAACAAAAGTACGATCATTAGAAAATTTAATGGCATCAGTGGTGGATTTTATTTTAAAATAACATCCATTCAATTTACACTCACCAAAATAACAGAATCCATAGAGCAGACCAATTTTGTTGCCAGGAAAGCAACACCGTAGGAACCGGGACGAACAAATAATAAGCATTATAAATTCAGTTGAGGATACGTGTTCATCCTAAAAAAACATGTCTGTAGCCGTTCTTCTCCATAATATGACCACTTCTATGAACTTATTACTTCAGAATAGATCCTTGCATCATGCATACAACAACTGGACTACCAATTCCTTAGTTCGTGTAAGTACATGACATGGTGGTTGCTGGAAACAAAGATGCCCCGAACTCGTTGTCTACAGGTCTCAAAGGTGTACTCCAACCAAACTGTTCAATTCGGATGTCATGTTCTTGTCTTGCGGCCACGCAGATCCCGATGGCCACCATGATCTAGGCTTAGCGTGAATGGCTGACTGGTTCCAAATGTGGCCGAGCGGCCGGCCGACCGATCTTACTTTTCTTGATGCTAGCAAAATAGCCTCGAGCAATCGCACCTCTTCCTGGCATGCTTGATGAGAAACAAAGCGATTCAGATGCTTGGCGTGTGGAGAGCTACCGTGATTAGAAACTAATCATAGCACAGTGGATGCAAAACGCAGTGGCCTGATATGGTCGATCCTTTGGCGTCGTCGTGTTGTGTCTGCCCGTTGTTGTGTTGTGTCTCCGATCGTCGTCTGCCATTGTCCATGATCTCCATCGATTCTAAATCTTCAGTGTTGCATACTGTAGGCTCCGGCTTTGTCGCTTCGTTGGAGCAAGATCATCAAAGGTCTCTCGTCGTCGTCTCTAATTGAAAATTTATGTGGGACTATTGCTGGACGACAACATTGCACCTCCAGAGTCAATCAACTGACATTGTGCTTGCTGCTGATCTCCTGAGACCGGCGCTATACTGCGCGGAGGAAAAGACTCCCTATAGTACGCGGATTTTTTTTCTTTGGATAGCTTTACATCTCCTTTGCTTAGATCTGAACAATGATCAGGGGATCTATACATGTTTGTATATGGGATCATACCTTTCTATTGGATGAAGTTCAGATGATGCGTGCTGCCGCCGTGGGTTATGGCGGGCAATCTATCTGTTGCACCTAGTGATATTGCCGTCTTTTGGTCGCCATTCGGTAAAAGCAGCGGCCGGCGGCGGCAACATATAAACAGACACGGTTTTGCTTCTGTTAGAGGAAATCGATTTGGGCTACCGTATATATGCTGATCAGAATTTTGCAAGAAGAACGACGATCGACATCAAAGAGTCCATGATCCGGACAAACAGGCTACATGCATATGGAGAAGATGCAGGTTCTTTCTTCCCTAGATACGATTGATTAATCTGCACCATTTATTGACGTACATACATGGGTTTGGTGACTTCTAGAGGGACTCTTTCTTTTCCACCGTGATAGCTGTTGTTTGTAAACGTGGGGAAGATAGACACCACGCTGGCCGGATGTTACGAAAAGTAATCTTGGCCGTTGTTCATGAATTGGTTATGTCTAGCTAATCTTAACCATTGGTTGTTTGTTGTTTTAATAATATAATAGATAGTCAAAGGGAAACCAGATGGTCCTTTTCTCCAATGCGGCGCCATTTCCTTCCAACGCCGTAGGGGTAGTATCTTCCCAAAACTAACTCTTGCCAAGAAAATCAAGGAGTGGCAAAGGACATTCTTCTATTGTAAAAACACTTCTCCTGAGGGTGAAATTCCTCTTCCTCTTTGGTCTCCTTTCCCTTCGAGGCTACCGATGCTCTGTCTTCTAAACCTGATCCTTCTTCGTTGCCCTTTATCGAATCCCTTCTAGACAAGGTGAGAGCGCTGACACTCCATGGTCTCACTGGATTAGATCTCATATCTTGCTGGACTAAATGGCGAGTTCAGCCTGTGAGTCGCCGCTCGCGGCTTATGGTGGATTTCACTTGTCATGCAAATGACGTCGATCGCACTTGCCCTGAAGATTGGGACAAAGGGGAGTGGATAAATTTCATTCGCCGAGTGACGGACGAGGATATTGACTCGTATGACAACGTCGGACTTGCTCCCTTCTGGGCTGAGCACAAGCCTTTTGTGGTAATGTTTACTTGTCACTGTTTCCTCGAAAATTCCTTCTCCAAAATTGATTATTTCTGACCTGAGCTCCTTTTCAGATCGATCCCTATTTCTGGGTTCTTCCTTCAGAGGACGTCGACTTGAACCAAGGAACCGCGGCTGAGTCGTCAAGGCAAGCCGCAGCCTTTGGCGAAGATACAGTTATGCACGAGGGTAGTGCTTCTGAAGAGGAACAACAAATGGCCGACGCTCTTTTGTCCTCGACTCCAAATACACCTTTCCTGGAACTTCCTGAGGTGCCTCGCAGGTCCTCGAACGTATTTTATGCCAGAGCTCAGAAGACCCCGCGCAGCCTGAGAAACGTCGCAAAGCCTTGGCGTTACTAGCAGAAACAAGAACTGCCAAATCTTTAAAACTCGCTGATCCCAACAAGGCTACTTTTTCTTCCGAGGCTGTTGCAAAGGATTACTTCTCAATAAGCTCGGGTAATTGTTTGCGACTCTCTCCTTTTCTTTTTGTGTTTACATATTTTGGCAAGGAATTGCTGATCACCACTTCTTTTCATACTCTGTAGGTTCAGATTTGCAAGGTTTATCTTCTCCTTCCTCTGGTTGCCTGATGAAGAGTATCCGTGTCGCCTCTGGGTATGGTTCGCCTTCTTTTCATTGTTGCGGCTCTGCTAGGTCAGCTTATTAACCCATCAATGTTTTGCAGGGCCATGTCTGAAGAGGATACCAAGTCTAATTCCCATCCCACTTCTTCTCAGCAAGCTATGAGCGAGGATGATGCTGCTGATGAGAACGTGGGAAACAGTAATGGTGCGACTCATCCAAGGCCCTCCCTGGAGGAAGGTATTGCAGACGCGGCTCCTGCCGCGACTCCAGTCGCGCTCCATCCACAACTCCTGCTGCTGGTAGGGTATCTACTGAAAATAGAATTCCAGCTCCAGGAAATAGTTCTAAGTCAATCGCAGATGCCATAATTTCTGCTGGGACAAGCATGCTGCTCTGCTGCGCGGCTTAGTTGAGCAATTTTCTTCAAGTCGCCAGGTACATATACCGTAGCCCCCAAGGATCAAAACCTTGTGTCATCGCACGGGGTGTTGATTCTTTTCCTGGCTTCAAATCTCGAGCCCCCAAATTCCTGGATAATTTACCTATGCGTTTTGCTCTGTTTGTTTTCAGCGTGAACTGTCCTTGCTTGATGCTTCTGGCTCAATAAAGGGTAAAGGCATTTCCATAGACCATCCTGAAATGATGCAGTCTCGCCTGGAGCAGCATAATGAGGTCATTAGGGACCAAGATCAGGAAATAAAATCTCTCAAAGGTCAACTCGACTCCTGCGAAGAGCAATTTAAAGAACTTGAAGCGATATGCAGCAGCGACTCATGGAGAAAGACGAGGTCATTAGATCTTTGCGAGAAGGGCTGACTCTTAAATCTGAATTGATTGATCGCCTGAAGGGAGACCACGCAAAGGAACTCGCCGCGCGAGATGAAAAATATAACTCGCTGCTCAAAGCCTTTGAGGGTTTTGGCTCCATGGTCAAATCAGCCGTCCTGCAGCTTGCTGGTTGGTCTTTTATTCCTTTAATCATACATATTTTGGGTAGTCAACGTTAGTCTCTGACTTGTTTCTTGCCTTTTCTTTCTTGACATAGGACCTGAGGCCCCAGTGTCCCGCTCCAATTTGAAGGATCAACTGGTATATCTGTCTGACCTCAGCCAGCGCTTCTTAAAGGTTACCAAGGAAGTTATGACGGTAATCTCTCCTGCGACTGATGGCCCAACATCTTGCGAGTATTGGATAAATAAACTGCTCAAGGCTCCGCATTATGTCTCTGATTGGAAACGATCCTCTGCTCGCGCCGGAGCCGCGCATGTCTTGACATTGCTTCGAGCATATTATCCAGAGATAGATGTTGGCAAGGTTGCTCGCCACGGCCTGGCGATGAGCGCGGATGATACTGAACTGCCAATAAGCGAGTACTTCGATATCTGGAAAGGGATGCGCGGTATGCCACAAAATTTGTTGATAACTTAGACTTGGGCACTTATCTCGATAAATTCAATCTTGATGGGAGCAAGGTGTCAAAGGAAAAGTCCTCAGGAGCTGAGTCATCTCGGGCTGCCACTCCAGCAACAGTATCTGGTGGCCCTTCTGCCTCGTCTGGCGGCGCCCTGATTATTAGGACACCTGCGACTGCAACTGCGAGACAAGCCGCGCCAATTCCCACTCCTGTAGCTCGGAAGAGGAAAAATAAATAATGTGGGACATGCCCGTTAGTCTGTAAGACATTCATGTATTATAAACAGTATTTTGTGACCTATAAGCAGGTTCTTTTCTTGATAATTCCATTAAGTAGACGCTCGCGCGGCTCAGTATTTCCTAGGAACATGTGTGTTCAGGGTCGAGAGCGGCCATGATAGGCAATCAAGCTCGATTGACGCCACACCCCAGTACTTTGGCCGCATAATGCAAGACGCTTCTAGCTTAAGGATTGCCACTAGTTTGGCAAAATTTGAGGTGCGATTGGTACTCGCGATGCTCGTAAGGAGCCCTCAAGGGTCAGTGATATATGAAATTCAAAAGACTCAGCGACTCAATGATAGTTGAGGCGAAACGACAAACCCTTGAATGTCAAGGGTGCCGGCTTTATTTCATAATCACTCGATGTTTTACAGGGTGTTACAGGATGATGCAGGCCCTTTAATGCGGGTTTTCTATTCCCCGCAGGCCATGCATACTTGATACTCATCGCACTTAGTTGCGAATTAATACTCCTAACGGAGTGGGTTGAACACCTGATTGGTTCAATTTTGAGTCGCTAGAAGCGACTCGGGTCGAGCATGATAGCTCCGATGTATGTCTCATGTTGAAGCAGAGAGCAACTTTGTTAGGCGATTAGCCGCACTGAGCTGCGACTTATGTTGAGTTGAGTTTGCTTTGTAAGGTCTCACGATAACTGAGCCCCTTTGGCTGGGGTTGTTGATCGAGGCTGGGTCTATGCACATGCGCCATTTCTTGTCTTCTTTTTGTATCAAGGCGACCTCTGGGGCATTATCTTGCTGATGCGCGACTTCTCGGTGGGTATTTACCATCCGGTGGCTGCATCCTGTTGGCCGCTTCCGCGGTACCTCCAACGCGACTCGTTTTGAGCTGCGATTACCGATCTGCGACTGATACCCATGTGAAGAGTTGGCGATACAAGCTTCTTCTGCGAGTACTGAGCCTGCGTTCTCGCATTCTAACGCTCTCTGTCTGTCTCCATATATTGTAATAACACCGTTTGGTCCTGGTATCTTTAACTGTAGGTAGACGTAGCAGGGGCGAGCGGTAAATTTGACATAGGCTTCTCTTCCAAAGATCGCATGATATGAGCTTTTGACTGCTACAACCTCAAAGTCTAGGAGCTCTGTGCGGAAGTTCCGCTCTGTTCCAAAGCTAACTTCAAGTGTTATCTTTCCGATTGGTCGCGTAACAGCTCCTGGGATTATGCCTTGAATTTCTTTCCTGGATGGTCGCAGCCTTGTCTCGGGTATATTCATTCTTCGGAGCGTGTCTTGATATAGGATGTTTACTCTTCCTCCTCCGTCCATTAGGACCTTACTTAACTTGTATCCCGCGACTTCAGGCGTGACCACAGAGCTGGCTGTCCTGGATCTCTTACTTCTGGGGGTGATCGCCGCGACTCCAAATAACCGATTGCTCTGTCCAGCGACGATACCTTTCGGCGTTGAAATCTGACCGCTCTTCCGGCTTCCGTCCGTTGTTTGTACTTCCACTGTATGAAACTGTCCTATGTTTCTTCTAGGTAAAACGTCAGGCCCTTGACGAGAGCTAGATTGGTTCTTGTGCTGCATCGATCCGCTGCGAGCCGTGTCTGGCGTGTCGCCTTCTTTCCACCTCCGGTAATAGTGACATTGCGCCTTTGTGTGACCCGCTGGCCTGCCATCTCTCCTGCGATGTAAGTCGCAAGGCACGTCGAAGATCCCCTTGCAGTTATTAGGGAGTAAGGCCTTATCACTCTCTTGCTCCTGTATCTGGTATGTGCGATGTTCAATCTTCGCGACTTGTAATTTCCCTGTTGGGTTCTGTGATAAGCCAGTTTCCCTTAAGAGGATAGGAACCGGATCTTGCTTCTTTCCCTTGTTTTCCATGGATTTCTTACATTCCTACCTGTTCCTATTTTCTTTATCACTTCTCAACTGGGGTTAGTGGTTAGTTTTGAATGTCTTTGCACCAACGGCTCAAATCTACAGTTCTTTCTCATAGCTTGTATTGCAGCTTGTACTGTTAAGTTTTTGGCGGAGCCAAGGATCTCCGCGATTCTCTTGATCCAGTCGCCGCTTGATTCGTCCTCTTTTAATGCATTGTCTAAGGTTTTTCATATCTTCTGTTTGGAATCTGCAGATGAACTTGTCCTTCAAGTCTTCCCATGTGCTTATTGTCTTTGATGGCAGCCTTAACAGTCAATCCCTAGCTTCTCCATGTATTGCCAAGTGGAAGTATTTCGCACGTACTTCTTGAGTCACGTCAGCCCCTGTTATGCTTGCCTAGTAATCCTCTATCCATAAGGCAGGGTCTTGGTCACTGCGATAGGTGGTGACTCGCTGCGACTCGTCGAAGTTCGGGGGGAAACGAGTGAGCCGTATTTCCTCTCCAAAACATGCTGGTCCTTTCAATAATGAATAGGAGTTTACTGGCGCTGAATCTTCATCTGAATTAGTTTCAATCTGGGATGGCTGAGTCGCTCCGGACGTCCGCGACTCGCCTTCTATCTTCTTTTCTTTTTCCAATGATACCTGCAAACCTGCTAACTGGTTGACCACTTCTTCGACGCTGCACTTTTCTCCTCCCCATGATACCTCGTTTTGCGGCTCATTGGGCGTGACTCCATACATATTTGCTTGTTGTAAAGCAGCGGTTTGCAGTAGGTCGATCGCATAGCGAGCTTCCTTATCAGCTCGCGTGTCTCCAACCGGTGCTATCTTGACAATATCCCTATCGCGGCGTGCACGTTGCTTTCTGGGTCGCCGTGGAACTGTGATTTCATCTCTCCTCTGCCCATCTTGATTTGATGTTTTTGCTGCCAACGATGGAGTCGCCACTCTTCTTCTTGGAGTTTCTTGCGCTCAGATGTCATCTTGGTTCGGGCCGCCTGGTGTTTTGGCTGGCAGCGACGGAGTCGTCGACCTTCTTCTTGGAGTTTTTCGTGCTCAGCCGCGAGTCTTTGTGCTTCTTCACAGAGTTCCGTCTGATAGCTTCAATCTCTTCAATCTTGAGGTCTCCTTCCTGATTTGGTAGAGATCCCCAAACAGGTCTTGACGGGACGGGGATGGGCAGTCTTGCCGTAGCTTGTTGTAGCTCCTCCAACACGCGGACCCTGACCGGCCGCAGTTCCTTCACCGATTCGCTTCCTTGAGTCGCATCTTCAGATCTGCGACTGACGGATCCGACGAAAACTTTTACTGATCCGATGGGAACAATGTATCCAAACTCGATGCGATCGGCCTCGGGTCCCCACTCTGAGTCGTCAATGAAGGGGACCCCATTGATGTCTTCGACTTGGCCGATGGCGATGTCCTTGAAGCCTGATTTCGATCCTGCGCGGAATGTGACGCTTTTGACCGCAGGCCCCACGGTGGGCGCCAACTATCGTGGTTTTGTCACGTCGGGTGTCATAGATGACTTCGTAGGTGTGGGATTACGCGAGTCAAGCATCTCCGAGCTTGGGATCGCAGGAACAAAGATCAACACAGATTTACCCAGGTTCGGGCCCCTCAATGTGAGGTAAAAGACCTACTTCCTGCCTACCCTAGATTGGTATTGATATGATAATCGAGGTGTTACAATGGAGGCGATCCTATCTGGTACTCTCCGTATGAGCTAGGGTTTAGGGCTTGATAGCTTGACCCGCTCTAAGTCCTGCGAGTCCTCTTTATATACACAGAGGCTCGCTAGGTTACAAAAGGAAATTTCCCCCATAAGGAATACATCCACATAGGCCTACTCGGAGACTACTTGGTCTTCACGTCCTCCGGGATATGTCTTCTAGATCTTCCCCTTATGGCAGTTCAATATTGGGCTTGCTCCCAAGTGGGCCTTTGTCCATGCGAGTAAGTTAAGTCGCACTGGGCCACGGGTTAATCCAGAAAGTATTCCCCCGACACTGGCGGCGCGCGAGGCGGAGGTGCTCAGGCGCGAGGAGCAGCAGCTGCAGGCCGACAGGGAGCTGTCCACGCAGCGCGCGGATCTCGAGGTGCGGGAGGGCAATCTGGCCGAGGCCATAGGCAAGCACGGTGAGGAGGTGGCCAGGCACAAAAAGCTTGTAGAGAAGTCCAACCAAAAGCTCGCCGAGAGGAAGGAAGAGGCTGAGAAGGAGGCCGTCGCCAAGCAGAAAGAGTATCGCGCTGCCGTCGCCGAAGATTATGCCGGGAAATTTAAGAAGCAGGAGGACCGCTTCAAGAAGAAACGCGCGGAGGACAACGCCCGCATCCTTCAGCTGGAGCGACTGAACGCCAGCCTGAACTCCCAGTGAGGCGCGCCAGGGATGGTCGTCGCCGCGCGGAAGAGGCTCAAGAGCGTGCAGAGCAAGATCTTGCCTCCCTGATGGCTGATATGAAGGAGTTGAACGCGCAGGTGGGCCCTGCCGTGGAGCGTGCTGAGGAGGCTGAGAGCGTGCAGGCGGCACGGTCTTGACGCAGCAGCGGGAGCGCATGTTCAAGTCCTTGGTGACTCGGGGGAACACTCTCGCGGCGAACCTGGGAGTGGATGCCCCTGCGGTTCCCGTCCATGGGAATGCCGATGCTGCCGCGTATCTCGCCTACTTCGACCAGCTCTTCACCACGCTCGAGGGCCCTGTGGCGGAGATGGGCGACGTTGTCGATGAAGAGTGCCGCAAGCTCTTGACGGTGGCGATCGATCGCGTCTTCGCCAACCTCCAGCGTCTTCATCCCGGCTTCGACTTCGAGTCGTGACCGAGCCTGTCGAGGCGGACCAAGCCCAGGACCTCTCCAACTTGGTTCGGGAGGAGGTCAACGATTACGTCGACCGCTTCAAGAGGGTCGAGGCGGAGCAGGCCGCTGAGGAGGAGGAAGGCGCAAGAAGAAGCTGAAGAGGAGGCTGAGGAGGATGGTGACGGCGATGCCCCTGCCTAGGCCGCTCCTGCAACAAGACGCGCTTGAGGCGCACTATCTTTGTTTTAAGACTTGTTTTATTTCATTCTGGTTTGTAAGACACTTTAACGTGTGCTACTATGTGTATGTCCCTCGATGGGCCTTTTATCCCTGTTCCATGTCTTTTTCGCTCTACGTCGTCAGGACCCATCTCTTTGCGCTATGACTCCGCCACTGCGGTATGCCGGAGCTTTGACTCGGCAAGGCCGGGGGGTGTTTAAGGCTTAGAGAGGTAAGGGCTCTCGAGTCGCGGTGCTCGAGGGCCCCCCTTTGACGCACAAGCAGTCCATGAGTGTGAGGGAGAAAAAACCCGCTCGAGGGACGACAGATACTCGTGAGAGAGAGGAAAAACTCCTGAGGCGCGAGCGCTGGACTTAGCTTTGCGAGACTTTGGCCTCGTAGAGGGCGTTGGTTTCCCTGATGGTGCGCTTCCCTCTTGAGGCCGGAGCGTGGCTTCACGAGCTTGGGGGGACTCTTGTTCCCTGTATTGGTTAGAGAGGCAAACCCAAAGCAAGTACATGGTAGTAAAACTCATGCGCGCTTATAGGTTTCCTCATGAGTATCTCGCGAGGAGAGTAAGCACCAAGGTCCTTTGGTGAGGTGGCGTGTTTGGGAGCAAGCCCTTGGGCCAGAGCTCTTTGGTGAGGTAACAGGCGTGAGAGCGTGCTCACGTGTTAGAGCTCGGATCCTTTGGATTTTGCGGTGCTGCTGGGGTGCTCTCGAGGCACAGTCACCGTACTCAGCCCCCGCTCGCGAGGTGCGCATGGGAAAAATATGAGCGCGAAATGAACTAAATGATGAAAAGTAAAACTCACCACCAAAATATTACACAGCGGCGCCTCAGCGCAATGTTTCATTGAGAAACGAATTGGTTCATTACACTTGGTATCCAAGATAAAGTTTTCCATGTCGAGGCATGGGGACCACATTCAGTGGCTGAGACTCTTCACGGCCTGCGGCGGCACGTTATCAGGAGAGCTCAGAGGGGCTGGCCCTCGGGAGGAGAAGCTTTTGTGAAGCTTGGAGGTGAAGTTGTGTGCTTCCCTCTAGAGACAAAAAATGTCTGGCGTGACTATGATCACGGGTAGAACTTGCGTAGATGCGCGATGTTCCATGGATTCTTGACCGGGATGCCGTCCTCCGTTTCGAGGCGTACCGCGCCGGCCTGGCGATGTGTGCGACCCTGTAGGGGCCTTCCCACATGGGCGAGAGCTTGTGGAGACCTTCCCTGGAGAGGATTCTCCTGAGGACGAGGTCGCCTGTCTCGAGAGTGCGTGGACGTATGTGGCGGCTGTGGTAGCGTCGCAGGTCTTGCTGGTACTTTGCTGCCCTGAGGGCGGCACGGCGGCGCAACCCGTCAAGGAGCAGCAGGTCGTCGTTGTGGAGGTCTGCTTGATCGTCCTCGTTGAAGGCAAGGACCCGTGCGGATCCATGCTTGATCTCTGTGGGGAGGACTGCTTCAGCTCCATACACGAGGGCAAATGGCGTCTCACCAGTGGGCTTCGTGGGGTTCGTGCGGATGGACCAGAGCACGGACGGGAGTTCGTCTATCCAGCCCTTGCCGTAGCCCTTGAGGCGATTGAAGCTTCTTGTCTTGAGGCCCTTGAGGACCTCAGCATTTGCTCGCTCGGCTTGGCCGTTGCTCTGTGGGTGAGCCACCGAGGCGAAGCAGAGCTTGGTGCCGAGGCTCTCGCAGTAGGCCCTGAAGATGCCGCTGGTGAATTGTGAGCCATTGTCGGTGATGATGCGATTTGGCACACCAAAACGGCAGACCAGGCCTCTGATGAATTTTACTGCTGCTCTGGCCGGTATGCTGCGCACTGCTTCAACCTCTGCCCACTTGGTGAACTTGTCGACTGCCACGAAGAGGAAACGGTAGCCCCCTTGCGATCTCGGGAAGATGTCTAGCCCCCAGACCGCGAAAGGCCACGAGAGCGGGATGGTTTGGAGTCCCAGTGCAGGCTGATGGACTTGCTTGGCGTGGAACTGGCACGCATCGCAAGACTGGACGATGGTGGTAGCATCTTGAAGCACTTGGGGCCAGTAGAAACCGCTCCTGAAGACCTTGCCTGCCAGGGTGCGTGCAGAGGAATGGTGGCCACACTCTCCACTGTGAATGTCTCTGATCAGCATGCGGCCTTCCTCGGGGGGACGCACTTGAGTGCAATTCCATTTGGGCGCTTGCGGTACAGGTCTCCCTCGAGGATGTAGTATGACTTGGCTTGTCGAGCCACTCGTTCCGCCTCCGCGTCTTCTCGGGAGGACTCCCTTCAGCAGTAGTCCTTGAGTTCGTCGACCCAGCCTGTCTCTTGATGCACCATAGCCAGCAGCAGACGCTCCCCTGAGGATGGACCGCAGTTGGGTGCCCCACCTACAGGAGGTGGTGGGAGTACTTCGTCTGTGCTTGTGGCTGCTGCTTCTTGTGGCTGCTTTATGGACGCCTTGGAGAGTCTCTCTTCAAAGACGCCGGCCGGCTGGGCCTGCCTTCGTGATGCTCGCTTGGCGATGTCATCTGCCTCCTGGTTCTCCTTTCGCGGGATGTGCATGAGCTCCATGCCCTGAAGTGCTTCTCGAGCTTGCGGACCTCTTCAAGGTAGGCGGCCATGTGGTCGTCTTTAGGCGTGTAGCTCTTGTTGGAGAAGTTAACCAGGAGCTGGGAATCACCCTTTATGAGTAAGTGCTTGACGCCAAGGGCGATTGCGGCTCTGAGCCCGGCGAGGAGGCCTTCATACTCGGCGATGTTGTTGGAGATCTTGTCTATTGTGAAGCACAACTGGATGGCGTAGTAGAGCTTGTCACCTTTTGGTGAGGTCAGGACAACGCCAGCCCCACCATTGCGGCAGGCGAAAGCTCCGTCGAAGTGCATGGTCCAGTGGCTTGGCATTGTATCTCCAGATGACGCGGTTTCTTCTTCGCGAGGCTCTTCAGGAGTTGGGTCTGTCCACTCGGCGACGAAATCCGCCAGCGCTCTCCCTTTTATGACTCTTGTGGTGTCGAAGCGCAAGTTGAATGGTTGCAGCTCGATGTTCCATCCTGCGACGCGGTCAGTGGCGTTGGGGTTGCGCAGGATTGCTCCAGGGGGAAGGACGTGACCACCGTGATGGGGTGGCCCTGGAAGTAGTGGCGCAGCTTCCTGGAGGCGATGAGGAGCGCGAGGAGGAGCTTCTGCTGCACTGGGTACGCTCGCGAGCATCTCGCAGTACAGTACTGACGAAGTAGACTGGATGCTCGACGAGGGTCGTTGATGGTGCTGCAGCGTCGGCTCCCTCGAGAGGCTCCTCAGGACCTTTGGCGAGGTTTGCCTGTGGAGCCTCGGCAGGGGTGCTTGTGTGGACTCGACTTGAGGCTGTGGGTCTGGCACTGGGTCTGGAGAGACTGTTCCTCGTCGGGAGGTTCTGGACTTGGTGTGGCAGTGCTTTTCTTGGGGAGAACTGGCTCTTCTCTTTCCACCACCAGGACGGCGCTTGCAGTTTGTGGAGTGGCTGCTAGGTACAGCTTCAGATGCTCGCCTGCCCTGGGGGCTACCATGACTGGTGAGCTAGCCAAGTATTTCTTCAAGTCCTCAAATGCTTTGTCGCCTCTGGAGTCCACTTGAAGGTGCCGGATTTCTTCATGATCTTGAAAAATGGCAAGGCTCTCTCGCCGAACTTGGAGATGAAGCGGCCTAAGCTGGCCATGCATCCTGCTAGGCGCTGCATGTCCTTGAGGCGGCGAGGTGGCTGCATGTCTTCTATAGCCTTGATCTTGTCAGGGTTTGCTTCTATGCCGCGGTGGGACACGAGGAACCCGAGGAGCTTGCCTGAAGGCACCCCGAAGACGCACTTGGCGGGGTTTAACTTGATGTTCACCTTGCGCAGGCTGGCAAGGTTTCCTCGAGATCCTTCAAGAGAGTGTCTCCCTCGCGAGACTTGACCACGATGTCGTCGACATAAGCTTCTGCATTTCTTCCCATCTGAGCCCCCAAGGCGATCCTCATGAGCCTCTGGAAGGTGGCGCCGGCATTTTCAGGCCAAAGGGCATGCAAGTGTAGCAATACACACCACAAGGGGTGAGAAATGCTGTTTTCTCCTCGTCTTCCTTGGCCATTTTGATCTGGTGGTAGCCTGAGAAGGCATCCAGGAAACAGAGGAGATCACAGCCGGCGGTGGAGTCCACAATCTGGTCTATCCTTGGCATGGGGTATGGATCCTTGGGGCAGGCCTTGTTTACGTCTGTGTAGTCGATGCAGAGCCGGCCTCCTCCATTGGGTTTTGGGACAACCACACCGTTGGAGAGCCAAGTGGGGTGGGCAACTTCTCGAATGATGTCTGCTGCTTTCAGCTTCTCTACTTCTTTGATGATGAACGCTTGCTTCTCGGGGGCTTGTTTCCGCGCTTTCTGCTTTACAGGGCGTGCGTTGGACACACGGCTAAGTGGTGCTCGATCACCTCCCTTGGTACACCGGACATTTCTGACGGAGTCCATGCGAACATGTCAGAATTTGCCCGAAGGAAGGCGACGAGCGCGCTTTCCTATTTGGGAGGCAAGCCAGCGCCTATGGTGACGCTAGCCCCCGAGCCCTCAGCCCCCGAGCCACTGGTGCTCAGCGACACCTTCTTTGTAGATGCTTGCTCTTGAGTGAACAGCTGCTTCTTCTTCTTGGGCCTCTCGAGAGGCTCCATGTCCTCGTCAGCGGGGAATGCCATGGCAGCGGCCTTGTAGGCGATCTCGACAGCGCGCGTGGCGTCCTGTACGTGACCATGGATGGTGATGGTGCCACCGCTGCCAGGGATCTTGACCATGTTGTAGGCGTGGTGCGTGACGGCCATGAACTTCGCGAGGGCGGGGTAGCCGAGGATGGCGTTGTAGGGCAGGCCAATGTGCGCGACGTCGAAGTCAATTAGCTCGGTGCGGTAGTTCTCCTGCGTGCCAAAGGTGACCGCGAGCCTCACTTGCCCCAGAGGCGAGATTGAGCCGCTGGTGACCCCGGTGAAGGGCCTGGAGGGCATAAGCCACTCGTAGGGCACTTGAAGCGTCTCGAAGGTCTCGACAGAGATGACGTTCAGGCCTGCACCCCCATCAATGAGCGTCTTGCCGACGGCGATGTTGTTGATGGTGGGGGTGCACACCAACGGGAGGGTGCCCACAGTCTTGGTCGACTTGGGGTGATCTTTGGCGTCGAAGGCGATGGTGTACTGGGACCACTTGAGGGGGCGGGACGTCTCGACCCCGGAAGCGCTGCATTGAGCTCGCGAGCGAACTGCTTGAACTGATTGTTGGACTTGGGCGCTTGGGATCCGCCGAGGATGCATGCCATGGCACCCTTAGGGGCCTGGTAACCTCCAGGCTCTTCGTCGGGGAGGTTGTTGTTTTTCTCTGGTAGTCCCCTGCGGCCTCTGGTAGTTGCCTTTACGTCCGCCCTTGCGGTAACCACGGCCTCTGCCGCGGCTGCCGCTGCCTTCTTCTTGCTCGCGCTTCTTGCTCAGCTGCTTGAGGTCATAGCAGTTCTCCGTCGCATGGCCGCGCCTGTTGTGGTAGATGCAGAACGGGCAGTTGTCCACCTTTTTCACGCCAGCCTTGGGAGCACTAGTACAGAATGACACATCGGAAACGGGCCAAAAACCCCTTCGGCAACGGAGAAAGGGTCCGTGTCCCCGCCTCTGTCACTGATGTGAAGCCTCACAATGGCATAATATATAACCGTTGCCTTTAGTCTTTACATCAGATACGGAGATTAGTTTTTGACCGTTTGTAATGAGGGCTAAAGGAAACAACAAAAAAAACGGTGACGCCTGCTGCACCGTCGACGGAGCCCTGTGGTTCCTGCTTGACGGCCGCCAGTTCTTCACCTTCCTCTTCGCCCAGCTTCATTGCGTGGTCTTCTTCTACCTATTTAGTACTGCACAAAAGTCTTACTCCTGGAGGCGCCGGCTTCAGTGGACCGTGTGGATGGAGTCCCGCTCCTACGTCTTCACGGCCGCCGCATAGTCTCCAGGTTTCCTCCTCGCACTAAAGGAGATGAAAAAAATCAAAATGTAAGCTCCTTCATCTCTATACACAAGACATATGCTTCTTCATCGGCATTACAGAAATTATAGAACTAATTACAACTAGAATCTAGCCTAAACAATGCCTCATATATAGGTAGACTGGACACACAAATTCCAGGGATGGAGCAAGCGAGCCAAGTAGGATGCACAGGATGCACAAAGCTAAAATCAAAGCAAATGCCTACTAAAAACAGAGCATATCCATGGATAAACAATTAGCTACTTACAACTAGAAAACAGATAAAATCTATGTGTAAACAATGCCTACTAAAAACAGAGCAAATCTATGGATAAACAATTAGCTACTTACCAATAGAAAACAACTAAAATCTATGTGTAAACAATGCCTACTAAAAACAGAGCAAATCTATGGATAAACAATTAGCTACTTACAACTAGAAAACAGCTAAAATCTATGTGTAAACAATGCCTACTAAAAACAGAGCATATCCATAGATAAACAATTAACTACTTATAACTAGAAAACAGCTAAAATCTATGTGTAAACAATGCCTACTAAAAACAGAGCAAATCTATGGATAAACAATTAGCTAGTTACAACTAGAAACCAACTAAAATCTATGTGTAAACAATGCCTACTAAAAATAGAGCAAATCTATGGATGAACAATTAGCTACTTACAACTAGAAAACAGCTAAAATCTATGTGTAAACAATGCCTACTAAAAACAGAGCAAATCTATGGATAAACAATTAGCTACTTACAACTAGAAAACCGCTAAAATCTATGTGAAAACAATGCCTACTAAAAACAGAGCAAATCTATGAATAAACAATTAGCTACTTACAAATAGAAAACAGCTAAAATCTATGTGTAAACAATGCCTACTAAAAACAGAGCAAATCTATGGATAAACAATTAGCTACTTACAACTAGAAAACAGCTATCCTACTGAACTGGGGTCTTACATTAGGCGAGGCGGGCTCGCTTAGCGTCGCCGTCGGTGACAGAGCTAGCGCCGGCCTCCCCTGGCGGCGCCTTGCCCTCGCTGTGGACCAAAGAGAGGGCTATGGCGGCCCGGAGGTCAGACTGGTAGACCGCCTCCTCGGCGCGTTCGACCTGGGTCGACGCCTCAGAGAGGAGGACCGCCGCCTCCAGATCGGCCTCGCCCTGACGATGCTTGGCGTCCTCGCGCTCGAAATTGGCGCGGGAGAATTGGCAAGCGATCTCCAGATCACGATCCTCCTCCTCTTCCTCTTCCTCTTCCTCTTCCTCCTCGTCGGAGGACGAGGACGAGGAGGAGGAGGAAGACGGATGGCGGCCGGGGTACATCGCCTGGCGGATCTCGCGGTAATGGTGGCCAAATGAGCGGGTGCGGCCGGAGCCTTCGCCGTGCGGACGAGCGCCAAGGCTGCGGGACCGGCCCGCGGGGGACGGATCGGCGGCGGCCAGTTCCGCAAGCTCGTCCCGCAACACCAGCTAACACTGCTGCTGCCTGAAGGCCCGGAGGGTGGGGCGGCCACGGTCGCGGCCACGGCCGCGGCCACGGTCACGGCCGCGCTGGCCGGATCTACCAGTGCCGACGGTGGAAGCCATGCGAGAGAGTGGAGAGAGGAGACTGTGCGGCGGCTAGGGTTGGAAGTGAGTGAGAGTGAGAGTGAAGGGCATAGTAGGTTCTTATAGGCCGGCTGTCGGGCTGCTTCTAATGGCAACGGAGATTATGAAACTGTCCGTGTGAGATGAGCACACATCGGTAACGGAGTTAAACCAAACTCCGTTGCCAACATATATTCCACTATTCACCCGTTGCCGATGTTGTGGGCCTGCTTTTTACGGCCTAGTGCGGGAACGCGGGGGATGTCGCGATTTACCGTCGCCTAACTCCTGCCGTTGCCATAGAGGGGTATCCGATGTGTCGTTCTGTACTAGTGGAGAGTCCTCGCGAACGTGCTTGGCGTCGGGCTCAGCCGCTAGAACAGCGGTAAGCTTGCGCTTTGTCTCGTCACGCCTCTTCTGGGTCTTGGATCCCTCGACAGGGTCGTCTGTTGAGCCCACCTTGACGAAGAGGAGGCCTTCCTCTGCCTTGGCGCACTTGTCTGCGATGTCGAAGAGCTTCACCACGAAGGAGAGGGTATCGTGGATGCCGAGCTTCTCGAGCATCCTGTGGTTGGTGATGCCCTCTCTGAAGGCAGCGATGATGTGCGAGTCCGGGATGTTTGGAATCTTGTTGCGGACTTGGCTGAAGCGCTGGATGTACCTCTGGAGGGTCTCGCCAGGCTTTTGGCGCACAGCACGTAGGTCGTTGTAGGTGAGGGCTCGCTCCTACGTGCCCTTGAAGTTTGCAACGAACTGCTGGCAGAGCTCCTCCCACGAGTCAATGGAGTCCTCGGGAAGGTTCAGGAGCCACGACAAGGCAGAATCCTTAAGAGCATGGGAGAACCAGTTGGCCATGACCTTATCATCTCCCCCGCAGCCTGGATGGAGGTGGTGTAGAGCTGTAGGAACTCGATGGGGTTATTCGTGCCGTCGTAGCCCTTGGGTAGGTCAGGCCTGAACTTCTGTGGCCAGACGACGCAACGCAGGCTGCGGTGAAGGCCGTGCATCCTGTGGCGTACGAGGCAATGCCGCCCTGAAGAGCTCCGCGATTTCCTCGACGATGCGCTTCTGGAGGTCCTTCTGGCGCTCCATTTCCACCCGCGCGTCTGGAGGAGTCCGCTGCACGATTTGGCAATCGCGCGGCGAAGACGCGTGGGAGGCGGCCTTGTGGGCCGCAGCTAGAGGTGGACCTGGCGGAGGCGGCGGCGGAGGTGTGCCATGCGCGGCAGTCCCTGCGCATCCGGAGTTGTGGTGCACCAGAGAGCGCGATGTCGTCGGAGCGGCGCGCGGCGCCGCCGCGATGTCGACGAGGTGCTGGAGGCAGCCGAGCCAGTTGTCGTGCGCCTCGGCGGTGGGGCGGTAGCGGAAGAGCTCCGTGGCCATGAGCAGCGTGGTGGTCGGACTGGGTGCTGTTCGCCCAAGAGTGGAGGCGCTGTGGCACTGGGACGGGTGCGAGGACTCAGCGTCCTCGCCGTGCCTGTGGTCGACATCTTCGTCGTAGCGGTCGTCGTGGTGGCCGTCATCGTCCTCGGGATGCTCCACGCGCGGCTCAGCGGTGTTGCGTCCCGAGGCGCGGCTGGCACGGGGACGGCCGCGGGGGTTGGTGGTGTTGGCAGCGGGCTCGGTGGTTGCCCTGCCTGACGCCCGCCCGGTGGCGCGAGCTGCGCGAGTGTCCGCCATGGTGCAGAGATCGATGAAGGTTGAAGACGCGCCTCAGCCCCCTACCTGGCGCGCCAATTGTCGGAGAATGACTCCCACGGAACAGGGATGGTCAAGCTCACGAAGAGAGTTCGTGTAAGGGGCTGAACACGTTGGTCAAACAACCCTCAACCTGCACGGCGACGGTGCTTGTCGAGCATGAGGAGGGACATCACGACAGATATGAACACCAGCCCGTACCCAGGTTCACGGCCCTCGTGTGGAGGTAACACCGCTACTCCTGCTTGTCTATATTGCACTGCTTATGGAGGTTACAGTACAATGAGCTTGCCGAGGGCTCTCTTTTCGCAGTGGCGTGCACAAGGAAGGGGAAACTGTGGTCTTCTTCTTCCTTGCGCATTGGTAGCTAAGCTAGAATGAGAATGCGATCCTTTGCTACGGTGGTGCACCTCCTCCTTTTATAGGCGCCCGGGCCTCTTCCCTGCGCTTGCGCGGTGGAAGGGCTACCACATGGCGACAGAAGGGGGAGCACGGTGCACCGCAGCCCAGCAGTCCATGGGCGTAAAGCTGATGCTTGTGGCAGAAAAACCAACGTACATGCAGGACGGCCAGCTGGGGCTGCAGAGGAACGTGGGGGTGCCCACAGTGACGTTGGCCGTGGAGCATAGCGCCGGCCGGTCCCCTTATCACCAAAGAGGAAATCCTTGTAGTCTGGTGCAGATGGCGCAGCTTTGTTGACTCCTTTAATCACCAAAATGGCAACTGCGGCGTCATCGTCACCGCGCGCAGAGGCGCGCGTCACTCTGCGGCCGCTGCAGAGCCCATGTGCACTCTGAAGTGGTTGCTTTGCAGCGAAGGAATCCCCACGAGGGCTGGGGTGCCCTGTGGAGGATTTGGCATTGACCTCTCACCAGGGGAGATCACCTTGAAGAGGGGGCAGCAGTGAGGAGGGCCTCCGCAGGCCTCTGCTGCCTCCTAAGCCCACGCGAGGCGATTTGCCTCGCGAGTCTCTCCAAGCCGTAGGCTTGGTCCTTAGCGAAATTTAGCCATCGAGTGTCGAGGGCTGTGGAGGACAGGCCCAGCACACCCTGGTTCTCACTGGGCCGACAATAGGCGGCTGGACCTAGGGTTACAAGGTGTTTACGTATCCGGCAAGCATACAGAGTCCTAAACCTTGCCGGCAAGTCTGCCGCCTTCCGTCTTGGTCTTGGTGGCTTCATGGGCTTCGGTCTTGGGCCTCCTCCATGCCGCATCCGCCTTCCTTGGTCGTCAGCTATCTGGGCCGCCCGGCAGGCAAAGCCTTCACCACCACTGCGGGCCACCCGGGACTAGCTGGATTGATCCATGCTGGTGATACCCCTATTAGGTATATCCCCAACAATCATGCTAACAAGCGATTAAAAGGAATTTGTTCAAATCCAAAGTAATCCAAAATGGTAGATGCAAAGAGAGAGTGTCTATGGCCATGACAACATATTGCCTGCCATCATCAACACACATTGTCTCCTCATCCTTCCAAGCTACTCAAGCAGAAAATCTTGTTTTCATAAAACATTACTAGTATCAAAACTTAGTCACTGCTGCGAGTACTTGTTTAGGTAAAACATTCATAACTCGTATATCATATATACACCATCATCATTGATGACTTCCCGGCGATCTGTTTCATCTTCTTGATTCTTCAACGCAATCAAGAATTCATGAAGGTGAATGATTCCCCTTGCATGACATATTCTATGACAAACATTTGCATCTGGCAACGTTGTCTGTCATCCAGTGATCGAGCTGAGCGAGGCGTCCCAACGTCATCAAGTATGACCAATGTCATCAAGTATGACTGACACATGCTCCTTTAATGCGAGTATTCTCTTCCATCTTGGTTGAGAAGAAAACCTGATTTACGGTGGATACAGATCATCAGTCTCAGCGACCATTCCAAATGTTCACGATCTGTCAACACGCACCCACAGTTCATTCTCTATGGCAGAGGTCATAGCATACACTGGACTATGATGAAATTATCCGCACAGAACTTGATAATCCAAATTATTCTTTCGTTAGAGGAATCTCTGGGATCTATCTCCTAATGGGCATTGTATCATATAGAGCTTAATGGTTTTAAACAAGGAGTATCCTCAAGCTACGGTATAAAAATATGAAGTTTGGACCCAACCTTTTAAGTTTCTAAATCGTAGGAATGCGCCTAAGTTTAAAGAGGGCTATTACACTGGTTAATATCTACAAAGGTTTTGCAAAATATAAAGATTGTGTTCATAATATGAGTTCATTTTTATCTGTATAAAAACTATAAGAACTCCCACTCAAAATGAATATCCCTCTGATCGTTTTAATGATTACACGATCCTCATTCACTATGCTACCCCTCATCGTCAAAGCCGATAGCATAACATCAAAGGTAGACATCGCTATGTCAATCACAACAACTGTGTGACTCGTGCTTAACCTTTCGGTCACTGTGTTCCGAGGCCATGTCTGTACATGCTAGGCTCGCCATAATAACCTTCAGCGTATACGCGTGTGCAAACATGTCTTACACCCATTGTATGCGAACGACGATATGTCTGACATCCGATCGTTACGGCCTGCCTCATAGCGTAGAACTTTCTTGGTGGTGTACGCCAAAGGGAGAACACTAATATTGGTATTTTGGAGGGATCATCTTATATTACTACTGTCGTGTAACTAACATATAACCATATATATATACACACAATATAAGATGCACACAATAACATAACATCAAAATGTAATGCGACGTGATATGGTCCTTGCGCCGATGGTCTTCTTCGTGCCCACAGTTTATAAATAATTTACTAAACTTACCTTGACCATATCACATTGCCCCTGCAAAATAAAGTTACACGCTTTCTACTTTATCTTTTGCATATTTTACGTGACTTAGGGGCTTTCGTAAATAGAACCGTTTCTTACCTACGAACCTACAACCACAACAACGATCAAATAGTCGACTATTTTGTATCCCTTTCGGGCCCTCCATTGAAAATGCAAAGCCAACTATTGAGAGAGAGACAGACACCCACCAGCCATATATACGGAGCAAGCCGTATGTCAGTTGTGGAACCAGTCTCGTGTAAGCGGACGCGTAAAGTCGGTCCGGGCCGCTTCATCAACACAATGCCGCCGGCTAATACAAGTGCACGCTAGAGGGTAGCAACTAAAAGAACGATGCCCTCGTATTCAACATGAGTTCTAATAACCATACAGCTATATCTACGCATAGATAGGCTCTGATACCACTGAAGGGGATCGCAGACAGAAAACAAAAAAAAATCTAACAACGATAACCTTAATACTAGCCAGAATCTATTACTATGTAGATATACCGTAACGGAGGTGATCGATGTACATACCCTTGTAGACCGAAAAGCGGGGATTACGCTCCCGCACAAGCGTTGTCGATGAAGCCGACGTAGCCGACCTCGAGGTCGTGAAGACGAACTCCTCCAAGCGCCCCAAGTGTGCCGCCTCGCAGAGCTTACACACGTACAGAGAAGATGACGACCTCCGGGCTCCGATCCAACGAAGCAGCGGAAGCAGAAGACTTGGACCGGAGAAACCAGCAGCATGGCGGAGTGCGTACGGTGGAGAAAACCTCAACCCGTGCGCAGCCCCAATTGCGGAGCCACGTCTAAATGGATGAGAGAGAGAGAGAATTGGGTGAATTTCCAAGGCAAGGGGGCACCACAATATATAGGTGGAGGGAGGCTGCCAGCCTCAGTGGCTAGGCGGTGTGGGACTAAACCCCACACCAGCCCGCCTCCTCCATGGTGCGCCGCACCTAGGTGGGCCCCATGTGGCCAACCTAGGGTTGCTGCCCCAAACCGCACTAAAGGGGGGAAGTCCCCCCTCCCTTATGGGCCTTCTTCCCATGGGAAGACCCATTTAAAGTTAGGGCTGCCTGAAAATCCGAAAATAAATAAATAAAAATATATTTAATCATTAATTCCATTAATTAATATTAAATACATATTATCTAATTTATTCCGGCTCCGAAAACTATTTCGTCGCCCTCCGAACTCCATCAGATAAGTCCCGAACGCTTCCGGTGTTCTTCTCTCTATTTTCTTTTCTGCGTCCAATCTAAATAAACGTCACCCACCCTTAAGTGTGTCACCCTAGCGGTTCGGAAACACACAGACATGATCGAGACCCGTTCTCCGATCAATGACTAACATCAGGGTCGTGGATACCCATAATAGCCCCTGTGCGTTCACGAATTACTTTGTCGTTCGAACCTTAGACGTCAAGTATTAGACCTTTTGCCAGGCGATACTTAGTTTGTCCAAGACTCAATCTCAGGCATTGCGATACCTAGTTCGATCTCGTTACCGACAATACTATTTTTTACTCGTCTGTGATATTTCATCCCCGTGACCTAGTCACATGCTTGCAAGCTCATTGATGAAATCTCATAGAATGGGCCCAGAGTATCTATCCTGCTATGCGGATTTGTAAATCCCGCTCTTGATCCCTCGGCTCAACATACTTCCTTCCGATACCCGAAAGGGACACCTTTATTGTCACACTATGTAAGATATGTCGTTTGATGCAATCAAAGTATCTTCCAGAAATAGCAATTAGAGTTGATCTCACGATCGACGACGTAATGACTACGTCCTACAAATATTAGGTGCGTCCATCACATCTTTCACCTAATGATTGACTCCATTATCAACTGACATAAATGTCACATGATCGGGAAACATCGATCATAAATCGCACAATAGACTAGTAAAGAGGCTATTAGGGACCTGGTTGTTTACATACCACACGTGTATTAATGTTTTCGCTTAATACAGTTATAGCATGGTATAAAACGTATTATGAACAAATGAGATATGACAAATAAAACATCTTTATTAATTGCCTCTAGGGCATATCTCCTTCACTACCTCCTTAGGTCTGACCAGAGACTGCCCGTGGACATATTTCCGTGCTACCTCAGCGATGGGGAGACCAGTGTCGCCTATGCGACCAGTGTCGTGGTGTACGTCCGTATCGGGAAAGACCTTGAGCGGGGGGATCGATTGTATTGCCTGTTCTCCGAGCTGGGCCACTTTTTTCCCGCTTTTTGCACCACTACTTCCCGTCTGCTGCTTCTGTTTCTTATATGTCTTTGCAATACAGCGATCATAGTCTGATGGCATATTAGCTACATGTGACGGTGGTCCCGACAGATTTCTCACAAATTTCTTAACGGTTTCCACCGGTAGTATCTCCTTTGGCTCGGGCCGTTTCGGTGCTTACTGTCTTTTCACATCGGCAGTCACGTTCTCTTTGAGTTCCTCATCAGTCATGTCGTAAGGTAACTTGGCAGGTGCCTTGTCGTCCTTGGTTTTCTTATTTGCACCTTTATTCTAAGTAGTACTAGTCGACCGGAAGTCCAATTTCATCTTCTCTTCTTCAATTCTTTTCAATTTTTCTTTCAAATCATCGTTTTCTTTTTCAACTAAATTTAACTTCTTGACAAGAGGGTCGGTTGGAATTTCCGGTTCACATACCTCCTAGATAAAATTATCTATGTCAAGTTGGTCGGCATAATTGTCATAAACACGAAATGAAACAAATAGTTATAAAAGATAATATACCACATGTGAATCATAAACCGGACGAGGGCCGACGGGGACGGATATCGAAACCATGGCACTATATATAACAAACAATCATACAAGTAAGAAAATTATATAAGTAACTATGCATCTAAATCATACAAGTAAATTTTTTTAAAAAAAAGATAAGAACAAGAGGCTCACCAAGGTGGTGCTGGCGACGGGACGGCGCGGGCGATCGACGGCGGTGAGGACAGGGATGGGGACGGAATGGCACTAAAACCCACAAATCATACTTTAATTTGAGCTCAAATTGTATATAAAACAAATAAACTTCCACATAATTATCAAATATTCAACCCATTGACAATTTACCTTCATGGATCTTTTCTACTAAGTTAGTATTTCATGAGCAACTAACTTAGCCGTTTCATCAAACAGCTAGCTAGCACTAGCAAAATGAAATGAGCTAAACTAGCAATGTGGATGAAAGGATGAAGTTGCTAACCCTTGGATAGATGGGGTGTCGCCAATCGTGACAAATCGTGGAAAAAAATGAGCATGAACTCGATCTCGGGAGAGGAAACAGAGGAGAAAAATGGAGATGGCTCGGGGCAGGAAAAATGGAGTTGGCCTCGGGCAGGAGTTGATATGTAGGAGAAATCCTTTAGTCCCGGTTGATATCTCCAACCAGGACAAAAGGTGTATCTTTAGTCCCGGTTGGTAATACCAACCGGGACTAAAGGTCAATCGCGCTGGCCCCACCCTACCGCAGCATCTCGCAAGCCTTTTAGTCCCGGTTGTTATTACCAACCCGGACCAAAGATTCCTAGTCAGAGACTGGAGCCGTGCGGCGTCCTAGCCGTTGGAACCGGGACTAATGCTCACATTAGTCCCGGTTCCAAACATGGCTGGGACTAATGCTCAGAACGGAAGACCTGTTTTCTACTGGTGTTCATTTCTGCAGCCGTTTGAAAACATCTTGCATTTCCTAATGCTATCGCTCGAGGACACCTATACCTTGCTAGCTGGCTCTTCTCCATCGGTTACTCACGGAGTTCGAGTGGTGTTTATACTTCATGTACAAGTTACTACTTGGTGCCGACGTGCCGTACGGTGCGTCCTTAGTAGTACAGAAAATTTCAAGTGTAGGACTTATCTCGGCCTGCGAGATAATCTCGCTACATCTAAAATAACCAGACAAGGAAACCTCGGTGCTGCAAGTAGGAAGACACCTCGCCTTGGGATACAAAGAAAACCCAGTGACAGTTGCGTACGTCCGCAAAACGCGCCTCCTGGCATGGTGACCGGTCTACGCAGGCAGCTTCCGCTATGCCGTGCAGAGTTTCAGACCATCCATACATTTGAAGGTTCGTAGCGATGTTTTGTCGTGGAGCTAATTGTGAGTCGAGCAAAAGTCTAGACCGTCTTGATTATTTTATTTTTTTGAGGTTAAAGTGGTCGATATCCACCGCTCGATCATTTTAGAGGTAAAGGGCCACCCGCCTCGGCTCTCTCGATCATTTTATAGTGAGGTTTATGTCGTTTTTTTAGGTTTTTTGAAAAGGTGCCTGGCCTGCACGCTAGGTGAATTATTGGATGATACTTTCGACGAGTTGGACGTAGAGATCTTCGAATTCTCAATCATGTATGAGGGAACGATGCGTACCCTCTCGGGCCATCGGTTGCATGTTATATAGGGCAGGAACAACCCCTGCCGTGGTTGTACATGTTGGAGACGGACACGGTTGGTAGACTCTACCATACCAGACACGAATCATATTACATCGCTAACAGCCCCCTTAATATTAACCTTAGTAAGGTTGAGATTACGCCTAAACTCATGTAAGAGATGTACAGGTAAAATCTTGGTGAAACCATCAGCAACTTGATCTTTAGTAGAGATGAACTTGATATCCAACAGCTTCTATGCAACTCTCTCGCGTACAAAGTGATAGTCAATCTCGATGTGTTTGGTCCTGGCATGAAAAACTGGATTCGCAGATAAATATGTGGCACCCAGATTGTCGCACCATAAACATGGTCGTTCCTTAAGAGAAACACCAAGTTCACGAATCAAAGCTTCAACCCAAATAAGCTCAGCAGTCGCATTAGCAATAGCCTTATACTCAGCCTCTGTACTAGAACGTGAGACAGTAGCTTGTTTCCGAGCACTCCAGGAGATCAAATTTGGACCAAAAAGATGGCAAAACCGCCAGTGGAACGACGATCATCAAGACATCCAGCCCAGTCGGCATCTGAGAAGGCACTAAGCAAAGTAGAAGACGAGCGCTGAAAAGTGATACCAGTATGTAATGTACCTTGAACATATCGTAGTATACGTTTGACAGCAGTCCAATGAGCTATGGTAGGAGCATGAAGATATTGGCACACTTTAATGACTGAGAAAGCTAAATCAGGTCTTGTCAAAGTCAAATATTGTAGAGCACCGACAATACTTATATAGTTTGTACTATCATCAGAACTTAGCGGTGTACCATCAACCAAGGATAACTTATCTGCCGTGGACAACGGTGTTGGAGTTGGTGTACATCCCTTCATATGAACCCGAGCTATAAGATTGGCAGCATATTTTGCTTGACTCAAAGCAATACCGTCATCAGTCTTTGTAACCTCCATGCCCAAGAAATAGTGCAGATCACCAAGGTCTTTGATAGCAAAGTGTTCACTCAACTGACGTAGGAGAACAGTAACTGCGGAGTCTGAAGAACTAGTGACAATGATATCATCAACATAGATAAGCATAAAAATAGTAACTCCGGACTGATTGTATAAAAAGAGAGATGTATCGGCAGTAGAAGGCTGAAAACCAAGGTCAGTTAACTTCAAACTGAGACGAGAATACCATGCACGGGGAGCTTGTTTCAAACCATAGAGAGCCTTGTCTAACTTGCAAATGTGGTGCGGAAAACGTGGATCCTCAAAACCAGGTGGTTGTTTCATATACACTTCCTCTTCCAGAACGCCATGTAAGAACGCGTTCTTGACGTCTAGCTGACGTAAACTCCATCCTTTCGATATACAAATAGTCAAAACAAGACGAATAGTGGCTATTTTAACTACAGGACTAAAAGTATCTTCATAGTCAAGTCCATACCTTTGTTTGAATCCTTTTGCAACAAGCCGTGCTTTGTATCTATCAACTGTACCATCTGAACGTTTCTTGATACGGTATACCCATTTGCAGTCGATCAAATTTTTATTCGAATTGGGAGGAACAAGATGCCATGTCTTGTTATGCATGAGTGCGTCATACTCTTCGTGCATTGCTTGCTTCCATCGGTCATGACCAAGAGCTTTATATAGTGAGATTGGTAGGTTCTCCTGTAGAAGTGAATAAACCGTAGCGTACAGTGCCATCTTTATAGATTTTAGGAGTTGTAATACCTTTTTGCAATCTGGTTCTGGCATGAGGCACAGGCGAGAGCACACTAGGCTCGGCCGCAGAAGATCTAGGCGGGATTTGCACAGATTCGCGTGGCAGCCGAGGGCGCACGGGCTGGACGCGTTTGGCTACACACGGCGGGTCGCTGTCGTGGGCATGCATGCAGTCGCTGTCGACATGCATGGCAGGAGGTGACTGGTGGAGGCCCGCTGCAGGGGCAGGCTCGGTGCCCGGAGCGGATAGTGAATCAGCAGGGGATCTGTGCCAATCATTGGCTCATCATTGCCAGTTTTGGCTTGACTTGAACTGGATTTGTCATGTTCTGATGCTTGATTTTGCATGCTGTTTTGACCAGGCAATTCTCCAGCAATCTGTAGAGCATCAGTCACAGGTATAATAGGCAAATGATCATGATTATGCACACCCTCATTATTTTGTGGAGAATACAATGTGGGAGGTAACAAAAGAATTTCTTTTCGAAGTTGAGAACCGGCATTAGGATGGAGAGTAGCAAACGGAAAAACTTGTTCATCAAAAACGACATCACGTGAGATATACACCCGGCCAGAATTAACCTCAAGACACTTAACACATTTGTGAAGAGAACTATACCCCAAGAAAACACATTGTTTTGATCGGAACGCAAGTTTGCGTTGCTTGTATGGACGAAGATTGGGCCAACAAGCACAACCAAACACACGGAGAGAATCATAGTTTGGTGTAGTATTAAGAAGTTTTTCTGTGGGAGTAGAAAATTTAAGAACCTTTGTTGGCAACATATTAATGAGAAAAGTGGCTGTGAGAAAGGCTTCATCCCAAAATTTTAATGGCATAGAGGCATTGGCAAGTAAAGCAAGACCAACTTCAACGATATGTCAATGTTTTCGCTCAGCCGAACCATTTTGTTGGTGAGCGTGGGGACAAGAGACATGATGTGTGATGCCCACACGTTGGAAGAAAGTATTGAGTTTCTCATATTCACCTCCCCAATCAGTTTGCATTGTAATAATTTTGCAACCAAATTTTCGTTCAACAAGCTTTTGGAAATCAAGAAAAACTGGATAGACATCAGACCGATTCTTTAACAAGTATATCCAAGTATATTTGCTGTAATCATCAATAAAGCTTACATAGTATGAATGTTTACCAACAGAGACGGGAGCAGGACCCCAAACATCAGAAAACACTTGTTCCAACGGAACAGTGGACACACTAGTAGAAGTGGGATAGGGTAACTGATGACTCTTAGCTTGTTGACAAGGATCACAAACATAAGGATTTATTTCAGGGGAGTACTCTAATTTATTTTTCCTAAGAACTTGTTGAACGATAAACGACGATGGATGCCCTAGACGACGATGCCACGTAGATGATGAAGGCTTGGTTGCGATAAAAGCATGCTTGGTTGACCCTGACGAGAGAGGCACAAGAGGACATAGACCACCATGGCACGAACCTCTAAACAGAATTTGCTTCGTGGCCTGATCCTTAATCAAAAAGAAAGAGGGGTGAAATTCAACAAAAGCATTGTTATCTAGGGCAATTTTATGAGTTGAAACCAAGTTCATGGAAGCATTCGGAACATGGAGAATATTACGAAGTTGAAAAGATTTATGAGGGGTGTGCAATATCGAATGACCAATGTTGTGAATTGCCATACCTTGACCATTTGCGTTGTGCACTTGATCACGGCCGGTGTAAGTCTCATGATGTTGAAGCTTGTTTAGATCTCCTGTAATATGGTTGGTAGCGCCAGTATCCATCTGTCAGTTGGTGTCAATACCGTAGGCACCTTTGTGATCAGAATTGAAGTCATCACCATCATCTTCACGATCCGAATAACGCCACCAACACTGATTAGCGGGTGCCCATATTTCTTGCAAATCTGACAATGGACATCCTGGAAGGGGGAAGGGATGCGGCCACCACCACGGCCACCACCACGGCCCCCCTGATTTCCACGGCCTCCAGCGCGGCCGCCCTGATTTCCATGAAACCGACCAGTGGGTCGGCCTCTATAGTTATCATGTCCTCCACGATAGTAGTTTCCTCCATAATTACCACGATCATTGCCTCCATAGTTACCTCCATAGTTGCCTCCATAGTTACCTCCATAGTTGCCACGGTAGTTGCCATCATGACCACCACGAGGAGTATTAGGGCGAGTAGGACCCCCACGACCGCGAGCTGCGGCGTTTGCTGAAGACTGAATGGAATCAATGTCGTGGCTGGACTGAGAGAGCATTGTCTGGCGTTGATCAAACGCCATGAGTTGGGCACACATGTCAGCTAGAGTGGTATTGGGCACGGCATTGAGAGAAGCAACAAAGGGAGTATAAGGACCACCTAATCCATTAAGAATATATCCTTTTAACTCATCATCATCAACCTGTTTTCCAGCAGCAGCGAGCTCCATAGCGAATCCTTTCATCGCTTGGATGAATTTTTCGGCTGTTTTGTCTTTGTGTTGGCGAGGGAAGTACGAAGAGTGTTGATTTGTGACTTCGATTGCGAGGAGAAAAGCTCCATGATGATGGACCACACCTCAGCACAGTGCTCAACTCCCATAAGATGTGCCATAATCTCAGGGGAGAGTGTTTTGAGGAGCCAACAGCAGGCAAGACTTGCATCTTCCAAAGCAAGAAATTGGACCGTGTAAGTTTGTCGGAGGGAGGCGGCCCAAGGGTGGATGCCAAGGTCGTCGTGGCAGAGTACGAGGATGCCATGAGGGAAGGAGGGTGGGTTATCGATTTTCTTCACCGACGATTGAAAAAACGACGGGCAGATCGCAGCACGACAGCGCGATTTTCTTCTTCTTCTTCCTTTGTTTTCTTCTTCACCACCGATCGAGACCGGCGGGCTGATCGCTGCACGGAGGCGGCGATTGTTTCTCTTCTTCTTCCTTTGATTTCTCCTTCCTTCGATTTTCTTCTTTCTTCGATCGATCTAGGTTTTCGGCTAGACGAGGGGAAGAGCCGGCTCTGATACCATGTCAATCGTGTATGAGGGAACAATGCGTACCCTCTCGGGCCATCGGTTGCATGTTATATAGGGCAGGAACAACCCCTGCTGTGGTTGTACATGTTGGAGACGGACACGGTTGGTAGACTCTACCATACCGGACACGAATCATATTACATCGCTAACACGAATCAGTCGCCGTAGGCCAAGGACAGACCGGTTGACACGGCTGCTTAATTCTGTAGCCGAGATGCTCTATCTTCAGCAAACGACTAAACGTAGCTAATCTAGTAAGTGGCCTTTAGCTTTCAGTTGAGCGACGGAGTGTGCGGGGGCGCTTATCTCGGCATGATACACGTTCGGTTCCAATCGCGATCCCGTCGAGTTTTTATTTGGGAATTCGCGTGGCTTACAACCAGCTGCCCCTCCTCATTCGGCTATATAAATCCAGTATGCAGATTGGCTCGGGCTCGTCTCCGTCTGCCGACCTTCCAGGAGCGTCTCTGGCGCGTAGCCTGAACAGATTTTGACGTATCCGTGTGTTCATGTTCAGCGGCAAATTAACATAAATGACGCTTTTCTAAAACACAAAACGAACTAGTTTCGCACCTTTTTTTTACATGACGCTTTGGGATAGAGCGCCATGGTACGTTGCACGGCGTTGGCCAGGACGTCATGTTATCATAATGCCTTTAGTCGTTTTTTTAAAGTGATAATGCCTTTAGTCGTTGTAGGTCAAGTCGCCATGTAATACACCATGGCGTTTTGTCCGGGGCGTCGTGCAATGTGCCATGACACCCCTAAGCTGGGCACCAGGGAAAAAGGTCGTACTGTGATTTTTTTTTTAAATCCGATTCAGATTATGTTAAGTTTTCGAAAAGGGGAAGATTTCCACATGTTCATGTTCATCGGCAAACTACAGTTGCACAGTAAGCAATGGGCAGGAACAGCCTACCCTAAATTAGCTGGTTAGTCAGGTTTAACGCATGTATGACAGTACATTTTATGCTAAAAAAACGTGACTCTGCAATCCGCATTAACATCTCGATCGAAGAATTTGCACTGTTGTGGCTGCGTGGAAGCTAAACGGTCTTCCAGGAAAGGACGTTTGGCAGGTGCTAACCTGTACGAAATCAATTTGACTCCGCGGTGGTCTGCAGGAGAATGGAACTCGGAAGAGCTCACTGCTCAGTGGGGGGCTGGGGACCGGATCCGCGTCAGCCGCTTTCTTCATCTTGATGTGACCAAATACGGCTTTACTGCTCAGATTCTCACGAGTGAGGTGTTTTGATGAGTTCGTCGTCTCGGTCTTTTAAATATTCGAAAACAATATAATTCAAAAAAACTAGCTGGGTGGCCCGCGCATTTGCGCCGCTAGATTCACCGAGTATCTCTATATTATTTCCTTTTTCAAACCTTTGGTCATTATCCAGTTTTTTAAAGATTTAATCTGCATCTACAATAGAACTAATATCACACAAAGAGATGATTGTAGCTAACGTGTTTTCCTTTGTCAATAAACTTATATTTTTGCATCTATTTATGTGTAATATATTAATAGATTGTTCGTGCATATGGACAACCATGTAATGTGAAAGCCAGAAAGACAAATGCCATTGCCATATTAGCTTGTTGTGCTAAGCCAACGGATTTAATATCATTGGTTTTATATTTCGCTTTATATCCTAGTCTCTATATTTAACCCCAACATTTTTTGTTCACAAATTATGTACCAAAAGTAGATATAGTGTACGTTTGTAGTGTGCAACTATTACCTTTGTTCCAAGGTATAGAACATTTTGTGAAGATCAAAGTTATGTATGTAGTATCTCATATCCGCAGGGAAAATACTTACATGAACCGAACCGAGCATCGCCCAGTTGTCTGGATACTCACGTATTTGCAGTACCCCTCGCAACTGTTATGACCTGGTAGAAAATCACTATTAGCCCTTGGATTACCTGCATAGTTTGAGTGATTTCAGCAATATCTTCCCCACACACCTGTGCATTCCGTATCAATAAACAACAAATCAGCAATACTGATCGGTAGGAGAGTATACCTATTCACCTACCCCAATATAATCTAGGTGTTGTCCCTACTTAAAATACTCTCACCGGCTGGTATTCTGCAGACTCACATGCTGCAGGATCCCAAATAAAAAAACTCTTGGAATATCTGTATATTGATTATTAGGGAACAATACATATAAGATTAATTATATCTGAATTATTTGACCCATGCATGAGAAATCCCCTCTCCAGCCATAGAAAACTCGTGTCCGTACTAATCGATTTTAACTCTTCTCACAAATCACTGAATATAAACAGGCTGAATACAGTCTGGGTCTAGAAAATCAACACCGGTACAGAGGCGATGTCCCTTGCAATTGCGAGGCAGCGGAGTAATCGCGTCCGTGGGTTAACTTTTTAAATCGGCTATTGCTGAGGCTAATTTGTTCAGTAAAGGAAACAAACCTTGATCGGTGCTCCACGCACACATACTGGCTAGGATTAGCTGATTCGGCTGATGCGGCCTGATCTGCATGCATGACCGCCTTGCATTGCTGTGCTCTGTGGACATGCATGTGAGATTGAAGACCATATTCATGAACAAAATCTCATGATCTCTTGTTGGCGTTTCCGCCAGTGAGATTCACAATGTGATGCTCTCATTTGTTGACTGGATCAGATCCAATTATACCTAGCTATGAAGTGATTACCTCGATTCGAGGGAGTAAAAAATCAAGGAAATCTCACTTTCCGGCCGCCGACGAACGCTGCCACACGATCACGTTAGATCGGATCATACTATAGCTAGCTATTACGCGAACACCAGGACAATCACGTGAACACCAGAAAGCGATGGAGTCAACAATCGAGGGAAATCCTGCATTCCGTCCGCCCCGATAAACCCTGCAACTATCACTATTAGTAGCTCACATAGAAAATAAATCATCTGACCTAGATTTAGCTCTCGCGTCAAGTACGTCTAGATGAGGCGAAGCTAACTTTCCGGCCGCCGATGAACCCTGCAATTATCACTGTCAGTAGCTTGGACAGAAACGAATGTACGCCGGCCGGAGATATGTCAAATGCTCCCAAAACGACGGCCGGCCGGAGATAATCGTGATCAATCCGCCGTGTTCATCTAGCCGATCATATTCACTTTATGGCTTGATGCATCATACATGCACCGACGTATAGTGCCCTAGCAATCTGCAGTAGAATCGGACTGGAGAGCGATCATAGAGATGCCTGCATGGAGGCCGCAAGAATAACCTCTCTCAGGGAGCGCAGCTCCAGAATCTAACAGTGATCGCCGTTGGAGAGATTGATGACGATAAAGAAGATTGATGTGCAGAGGTGTCAAATAGGTCCTTGAAAAATCTGGTGATGAGTCTTGAGTGCATGATGACGACGGGGAATCAGGGATGGTGTCGCGGAGCTCGCCCAATAGTGTCTCGACCATAGCCTTGTTGAATCCTTGTGCATGTCCGGCCGATCAATGTAACATCGTGGACAACCCTAAGTATCGATCTCCTGGAGGCCGAGCTTCTCCATGTTTCGTCGCTCCGTCTTGTCATCGCCATAGACATTGGCATCGCCGGCCGGCCGGCCGGCGGCGTCCAGCGTCCCGCATCTCCTTTTTGACGTCCAGCAACTCCCTTTTGACGTCCAGCGTTCGTGCATCAGGTGTTGTGCCGGCGACCGCATGTGTGCGAGTTTGTGCTTCTACGTTTATGGATGCTGTATATATATGCATGTAAGCTGTCATAGGACGTTTCCTTTTTCTATCCCAATGAGATGTTTCCGTGTGCCTCACGAACTGGAATTAATCGGCAAGTACACAGTGCTGTTCTTTTCCTGAGATATATGTTGTGAACGTACCTCTCTTGGATATCTCCGCAAGTTAATTTATGCGTGTCTGTTTGTAGTACAAAAACTCTTCAGCAAATCTGAGCCGTATTTCTTCATATGGTCTAAGTCTAGTTAATCCAGGCCGTTCCTTCTCTTCTACTAAGCAGGAGATAAATCCATCAGTAGTGTGTCGGTAAGGAATTATCTCAGCCCACAGTTCTGCCAACGTATGATCTCTTTATCTTACCTCTTGCGCACGTACGTTGTTTCTGGTAGTATAACTTTTTAATCTACACCGTTCGCTTTTAGTTGTTTAATCCTGACCATCGGTTATCCTGTGTTTTAAGTATATAATAGATTGACATGTATACATACACATCTTATCTATATATCTGCAGATTCTTGCTTGATAATATATACAGTATTATATTTTAGAATACAAAAAAAACCAGAAAATCTTATATCAGAGAAGGTTTAAGAGAACTCATTCTTTCTTTCAACATTTATCTCTTGTGTGTAGGTCACATATGAATATATATTTGGATTCAAATTTGGTCATTCATAATAGACATGTATATGTACTAATATCTTTTTTCATAATTTCTCGAGTTCTAAAAACAACTTTTTTGATTTATTTTTAAAAAGGGATCACAGGTGCTCGTGTGCTAAAAGGGCTTTTGGGTTTCTCACGCCGTACTTTGGAATTCTTTGTTACCTGCAATCCGCATTAACATCTCGATCAAAGAATTTGCACTGTTTTTTTTGTTGCGAAAAGGACCCTAGATCTATTGAAATTGACCAGCAGTACAATCCTCAGAAAACACATAAATTACATTCCAATCCCTGAGGACCCAGCTCCCCACCGACACCGCCGCGAGACGGAGACGCGCCGATCTGCCGCTGCCACCGAGCTCCACCCGAGCTGGCCACGCCTTGACGATCCGCAGCACATCCGTGGCCGGGAAGTCGCCGTCTTCAATCTTCCGATTCGCACGGCGGAGGAGAGAAGAGCTGGAAAACCACCGGTACCACGCCATCGCCTTGTTTAGCAGCACCAACGCCGTCGACGCCGAAGACGACCTTGAAGATCTGGAGCCCCGACCTCCTGTACACCCCTCACAAGCCTCCCGCCGACGCCGGAGAGAACGCCGGCAGAGCGGAGACGCACCTGCAGCCCAGCAGCACCGCCGAAGATGAAGCCAAGGAGGGGAAGCCGCAGAGCACCAAAAGCGCGACGGCGCTGTCCTTTCCGCCATGGCAGCACCGCCCGCAAACCCTCTATCTACACACCGGAACGCAGATCCGGGGATTCCCCACCCTCCCGCCGCCGGAGCGGCCGGCGGAGGGTGAGGAATCCCCCAGATACGCCGGCGGTTGCTGGTCGAAAACGGAATCGCCTCCCATATCGCCTCTGAACACTGTAGAGAGAGAGGAGGTTCCAGAAATTGTGAGAGATGTGGTTGCAAAGAATTTGCACTGTTGTGGCTGCGTGGAAGCTAAACGGTCTTCCAGGAAAGGACGTTTGGCAGGTGCTAACCTGTACGAAATCAATTTGACTCCACGGTGGTCTGCAGGAGAATGGAACTCGGAAGAGCTCACTGCTCAGTGGGGGGCTGGGGACCGGATCCGCGTCAGCCGCTTTCTTCATCTTGATGTGACCAAATACGGCTTTACTGCTCAGATTCTCACGAGTGAGGTGTTTTGATGAGTTCGTCGTCTCGGTCTTTTAAATATTCGAAAACAATATAATTCAAAAAAATTGACATGTATACATACACATCTTATCTATATATCTGCAGATTCTTGCTTGATAATATATACAGTATTATATTTTAGAATACAAAAAAACCAGAAAATCTTATATCAGAAAAGGTTTAAGAGAACTCATTCTTTCTTTCAACATTTATCTCTTGTGTGTAGGTCACATATGAATATATATTTGGATTCAAATTTGGTCATTCATAATAGACATGTATATGTACTAATATCTTTTTTCATAATTTCTCGAGTTCTAAAAACAACTTTTTGGATTTATTTTTAAAAAGGGATCACAGGTGCTCGTGTGCTAAAAGGGCTTTTGGGTTTCTCACGCCGTACTTTGGAATTCTTTGTTACCTGCAATCCGCATTAACATCTCGATCAAAGAATTTGCACTGTTTTTTTGTTGCGAAAAGGACCCTAGATCTATTGAAATTGACCAGCAGTACAATCCTCAGAAAACACATAAATTACATTCCAGTCCCTGAGGACCCAGCTCCCCACCGACACCGCCGCGAGACGGAGACGCGCCGATCTGCCGCTGCCGCCGAGCTCCACCCGAGCTGGCCACGCCTTGACGATCCGCAGCACATCCGCGGCCGGGAAGTTGCCGTCTTCAATCTTCCGATTCGCACGGCGGAGGAGAGAAGAGCTGGAAAACCACCGGTACCACGCCATCGCCTTGTTCAGCAGCACCAACGCCGTCGACGCCGAAGACGACCTTGAAGATCTGGAGCCCCGACCTCCTGTACACCCCTCACAAGCCTCCCGCCGACGCCAGAGAGAACGCCGGCAGAGCGGAGACGCACCTGCAGCCCAGCAGCACCGCCGAAGATGAAGCCAAGGAGGGGAAGCCGCAGAGCACCAAAAGCGCGACGGCGCTGTCCTTTCCGCCATGGCAGCACCGCCCGCAAACCCTCTATCTACACACCGGAACGCAGATCCGGGGATTCCCACCCTCCCGCCGCCGGAGCGGCCGGCGGAGGGTGAGGAATCCCCCAGATACGCCGGCGGTTGCTGGTCGAAAACGGAGTCGCCTCCCTTATCGCATCTGAACACTGTAGAGAGAGGAGGTTCCAGAAATTGTGAGAGATGTGGTTGCAAAGAATTTGCACTGTTGTGGCTGCGTGGAAGCTAAACGGTCTTCCAGGAAAGGACGTTTGGCAGGTGCTAACCTGTACGAAATCAATTTGACTCCACGGTGGTCTGCAGGAGAATGGAACTCGGAAGAGCTCACTGCTCAGTGGGGGGCTGGGGACCGGATCCGCGTCAGCCGCTTTCTTCATCTTGATGTGACCAAATACGGCTTTACTGCTCAGATTCTCACGAGTGAGGTGTTTTGATGAGTTCGTCGTCTCGGTCTTTTAAATATTCGAAAACAATATAATTCAAAAAAATTGACATGTATACATACACATCTTATCTATATATCTGCAGATTCTTGCTTGATAATATATACAGTATTATATTTTAGAATACAAAAAAAATCAGAAAATCTTATATCAGAAAAGGTTTAAGAGAACTCATTCTTTCTTTCAACATTTATCTCTTGTGTGTAGGTCACATATGAATATATATTTGGATTCAATTTGGTCATTCATAATAGACATGTATATGTACTAATATCTTTTTTCATAATTTCTCGAGTTCTAAAAACAACTTTTTGGATTTATTTTTAAAAAGGGATCACAGGTGCTCGTGTGCTAAAAGGGCTTTAGGGTTTCTCACGCCGTACTTTGGAATTCTTTGTTACCTGCAATCCGCATTCGATCAAAGAATTTGCACTGTTTTTTTGTTGCGAAAAGGACCCTAGATCTATTGAAATTGACCAGCAGTACAATCCTCAGAAAACACATAAATTACATTCCAGTCCCTGAGGACCCAGCTCCCCACCGACACCGCCGCGAGACGGAGACGCGCCGATCTGCCGCTGCCGCCGAGCTCCACCCGAGCTGGCCATGCCTTGACGATCCGCAGCACATCCGCGGCCGGGAAGTCGCCGTCTTCAATCTTCCGATTCGCACGGCGGAGGAGAGAAGAGCTGGAAAACCACCGGTACCACGCCATCGCCTTGTTCAGCAGCACCAACGCCGTCGACGCCGAAGACGACCTTGAAGATCTGGAGCCCCGACCTCCTGTACACCCCTCACAAGCCTCCCGTCGACGCCGGAGAGAACGCCGGCAGAGCGGAGACGCACCTGCAGCCCAGCAGCACCGCCGAAGATGAAGCCAAGGAGGGGAAGCCGCAGAGCACCAAAAGCGCGACGGCGCTGTCCTTTCCGCCATGGCAGCACCGCCCGCAAACCCTCTATCTACACACCGGAACGCAGATCCAGGGATTCCCCACCCTCCCGCCGCCGGAGCAGCCGGCGGAGGGTGAGGAATCCCCCAGATACGCCGGCGGTTGCTGGTCGAAAACGGAGTCGCCTCCCTTATCGCCTCTGAACACTGTAGAGAGAGAGGAGGTTCCAGAAATTGTGAGAGATGTGGTTGCAAAGAATTTGCACTGTTGTGGCTGCGTGGAAGCTAAACGGTCTTCCAGGAAAGGACGTTTGGCAGGTGCTAACCTGTACGAAATCAATTTGACTCCACGGTGGTCTGCAGGAGAATGGAACTCGGAAGAGCTCACTGCTCAGTGGGGGGCTGGGGACCGGATCCGCGTCAGCCGCTTTCTTCATCTTGATGTGACCAAATACGGCTTTACTGCTCAAATTCTCACGAGTGAGGTGTTTTGATGAGTTCGTCGTCTCGGTCTTTTAAATATTCGAAAACAATATAATTCAAAAAAATTGACATGTATACATACACATCTTATCTATATATCTGCAGATTCTTGCTTGATAATATATACAGTATTATATTTTAGACTACAAAAAAAACCCAGAAAATCTTATATCAGAAAAAGTTTAAGAGAACTCATTCATTCTTTCAACATTTTATCTCTTTTGTGTAGGTCACATATGAATATATATTTGGATTCAAATTTGGTCATTCATAATAGACATGTATATGTACTAATATCTTTTTTCATAATTTCTCGAGTTCTAAAAACAACTTTTTTATTTATTTTAAAAAAGGGATCACAATTCACAGGTGCTCGTGTGCTAAAAGGGCTTTTCGGTTTCTCACGCCGTACTTTGGAGTTCTTTGTTACCTAAGCATAACTACTTTGGAATTATCAGAATCCCTTATAAGTGCACCTAAAAGTTCCAGAATGCTTGTTATTTTGCATGCTGGATAAGTCTGTTATCCCATACATAAATAGATCCTTTTATCAAATCTGCTCCCTAGTGCTATGATAACCGGGATCCTACTTTGCTGTTGCCCCTTTTGCTTGGAGTAGGTTGCATGGTCCCGTTTCCGTTGCGTGCATCACTGGTGATCTAAGATTTGGACCGAGATATGAATGGTTGCCGCTCACTCACTGTTCAGCGAATTTGGACGATCTTCCATCACATTCAAGTACACGCACGCACCGCGTTGATAGCTATATTTCCTGTACGCGTGCGTGTTATATAGTACTCCGTATATGCCAAGATGCAATCCGAGTCATTTTCCACTAGCTTGTACAGGCACGTGCACACTATTTCATCCAAGCGCAACCGGTGAACTCGAATAACATACAGCTTGCACTGACACGGGTTAGGGCATGTTAGGGCATTTCTAGTCGTGTCCACATTCACTACAGGAATACGGCGATACGCCGACCGCCACCTCCTACGCCGACGGCTTTTTGTCGGGGCCGTCGGCGTAGGGTCCGAACTGGGCTGCCCAGTAAAAGCGTTGGCACACAGGGCTACGCCGAAGGTTTTTCCGTCGGCATAGGCTACGTTTTTTTCTTCTATTTTTCATTTAATATGAAATAATTCATATCTTTAAATCTGTAAATCGAAATGTAACAAATAAAATGTCTAAATCCATTAGAAAAATGCGGAGAATCCAAATATGACAACTATATCTTATTTTGCATCACAAAAACTTATTTAACTAGGCGAAATTACTTTCAAAAAATCGCATAAACTCATTTAACTAGGCGAAAGTAGGTAGAAATCAAGAAAATTTCGAATACTTGGTGATTATCCATCAAATGTGGACTACTCTTTGTGAGAATCAGATGGGTGCCATTTTGCACCATATATTTTGTACTTGGTTCACACAAAAAAGTCATTTTTGCCATTTAGAAAAAAAAAATGATATTTATAAAAATAATTTAAAAATCCCTTCGGAACCATTGTTTCCTATACCAAGATACACCTAGTTGTCGAATATGAGAACATTATCACAAACTATGCCGTGGAAATGGTAATAACTTGGTCATTTGGCTTGCAACTTATAGATGTTTATACATGATAGACCTTTTTGTGAAGATTTTTTAAAAAAATTGTCAAAAATCAAGTTTATCATTTTTCATAGAAACTACTACACATAAAAGGACTCCATGCGAGATGACACCTTTTTTTGAGATTTTTTTCACTTTATTTGATTTTTTTCAAAAAACGGTCAAAATGGCCATCATGACTATTCATCGAAAGAGGTCAAATTTTCTAAAACTATCGATGTTCATGTGATATAACCACTAGTTGTGTAACTTAAAATGATTTTTTAAAAAAATTCAGACCAAACTATATACACTTGTAGTTTAAATTTGGATTACTTTTAAAAAATGGGCATAAACTCATTTAACTAGCAGAAATTAGATAGAAATCAAGAAAATTCCTAATACTTGGGGATTATCCATAAAATGTGGACTATTTTTTGTGAGAATTAGAGGGTGCCATTTTGCACCATATATATTGTACTTGGTTCACAAAAAAGTTATTTTTGCCACTTAGAAAAAGGAAAATGATATTTATAAAAATAATTTAAAAAATCCCTTCGGAACCATTGTTTCCTATACCAAGATACACCTATTTGTTGAATATGAGAACTTTATCACAAACTATGCCATGGGAATGGTCATAACTTGGTCATTTGGCTTGAAACTTATAGATGTTTATACATGATAGACCTTTTTGTGAAGATTTTTTTTTGAATAATTTGTCAAAAATCAAGTTTAACATTTTCCATAGAAAATAGTACACATAAAAGGACTCCATGACAAAGGATACCTTTTTTTGAGGTTTTTTCTGTTTATTTGATTTTTTTCAAAAAACGGTCAAAATGACCACCATGACTATTCATCGGAAGAGGTCAATTTTTCTAAACTATCAATGTTTCTATGATCCAAAATATGATATGGATGACATATTTGAATTCCTCTCATTTTTCTAATCGACTTACACATTTTATTTGTCAAATTTTGATTTACGGATTTAAAGATATGAATTATTCCATATTAAATGTAAAAAGGAAAAAATAAAGTAAAATTCATGTTATTGTTATTTATTCAAAATATACTATTACATAATCATTAACACTTATTCAAATAAATTTTAAAAATTTAAACAATTAAAAAGTGTAACATCATAACCAAGGGGTTAATATGATTGATAGGATACTAATATCAGTAAGTTCTAACTTCGCATTTGGAAGCTAATTTGGAAGGAACTCAAAAGTTAAGCGTCCTTGGGCTGAAGCAATTTGAGGATTGGTGACCGAATGGGAAGTTTGACTAGGTAAGTACTTTGACCTATGATTAAGTGTGTAATTAGAGATTGAGTATGTGGCTAAGTGGGAAATTTCGAAATAGAAATAAAATAGGTTAAAAAAGTTTAATTTTTTTCAAAATATTAAAAATAATTGGAAAAAATATGCCGACGGTAAAGCCGTCGGCGTAAGGGGAGCATAGCCTACGCCGACGGCATTTAATACGCCGACGGCAAAGTGGCCTAAACCGAGGCCCTCAAACGCCGACGGCCATACGCCGACGGTCGGCGTAGCCCTATGCCGACGGTAATATGGCTATGCCGACGGCTTGTGGCCGTCGGCGTATGCGCTGATTCCTGTAGTGATTAGCTGTAGCGCCCCGACCGCAGAACTATACAGTGATGTTGTGTGTCACCGGTTAGGCGATACAACCGGAGGTTACGGGTTTACCACTTCCCGGCCAAAACCTTTGACAGGCATTGCTCGGAATTGATTATCGGCAACGCAACACCCCGATTGATGCCCTAACACAGGCACAACTATCAATGCATAATAGAGAGATCAAGACTTGTGGAACAACTGGCACATCACAGGCTCTACGACTCAAAGCATTATAGTTCAACTCTTATAATCGAGAAAGATAGCAAATATTACAACCAGAGGTCACAGACCCAACAGTACATCATGCGGAAGCAAATTAAGTTGTTCTAAAGAACAAGATCCAAATTATGGCCTCAGAGGCCTAAAGATAAACATTCCAGCGCCAGCTGTTCCGGGATGTCCCAAGCTGCCACCTGGGAACCCCAGACTACTCGTCGACGTCCACAAAGAACCCACCTTCAGCGTCGGTGAATTCCTCCACTGAAAATTAACAAACGACGTTGAGTTCGACGAACTCGCAATATTAATAGAGCTACTAGCTCGATGATTGGCTTTCAAAGGTTTTATGGCTGTTTTGCATAAAGCTAGTTTTCTTTAGAAAAGACATAACTCCATGGCATCGACTAATCAGAATATTTTTAAAAAGGGGTAAGAAGTAAACTCTTTTCTTCTGATCATCTTCATCAATCACCACCATCAACCACTGCACCTATCTACAAAGGCACCTCCCCGAATCACCCTCGAGGAAGTCAACCTTGCATTCTTGGTAGTACCTTTAGTACTCAGGTTTTAATCATTCCGTTCAAGTTCTCTATGGTCTCTGAATCTGGTACCAAGTCGTCCATAACCGTGGACACGGCTTTTCAAAAAGATTTACCCTGCAGGGGTGTACAAAGGGAAAGTCGCCGGAGTCCCGAAGGGGCTCTAGCTTCTTATCCACGCGTACCGTCCGGCTCATTGCCCTTACATGCCTGTACATTTGCTCTCTTCCAGGGAGAGCCGGCTGAGTGGGCGCGGCTACAACCTTTACCTTGCTCGAGAATAACACAGGATCATCAGTGAGGACGGGACAGGTTCAGTGCTCCCAGCACCCTATCCCGTGGCCACTTATTTCCCTAAACACCACCATCCTCATCGCAGTCCTGGCCACCATCTTCACGCACGCGCAAATGGAAACTCGAACTAGAGGACCCTGGCTAGCCCCTCCACAAGTTAGTCGGTCGACGAGGGCTCCATATACCCCACGCATGGTTGCACGCTCGGTCTTGGCTTCGAAGGGGAGAACTCGCACTTAGGCGGCGAGAACGAGATAACCACCACGTCCCACGTGGCCTCTCATCCCCACCTTTAAGCATGTTATTCTATCGATATCCACATTCCTCCACAATCACCCGGACATTCCCTCAACAGTTCCATAATGAAATATCTATCGGACGACTAAGCATTTAACTAAGCAGGGCTAAGCATCAACCTATTTTAGTTAAATAGCTCTGGCCAACAATACATTCCTAGGGTTAATAGGAGGGGAAACAAGTAATGGCATCAGAAACATAATGCAACTATAGGATACTCTAATCGAACCAAATTGACATTTGGAACCGCATGCAATATTATAGTGGAGAAAATATTTGCGGAAAACATAGGAGGAGACATGCTCAGAGGGGGGGATTACGCTTGCCTTGTTCGACGGGCTGGTAATACGGGTCGTCGGGGTATTGCGGTGGAACCCCGACTGTTTGATCTATCGATGCATAAAAACACCGGGAAGAATAACAATCAATAACCACACATGCATAACAAATGCAATGCACAAACACATGATGACATGACATTTCTAATGCACTGAATTTACTGAAAAATATCTAGCAATTTAAATGGGGTGCCAGAATAATTATTCCGACAAAAGAGAAACTATACCCCATAGTTAACTTAATGATTTCTCTAACTTCTAGAAGTGCAGTGTTGTAATTGTGATCAAATATGCATGAGGATGATGTTAATGGACAGTACCTACTTTTATAAGTAATTTGATATATTAAACACATTTTTCTGATTATCCAATAAAAAGTTATTGCATTTTTAAATTCCATTTTAAATCTCCCATTTTACTAATTTATTTTTAACACCCGTAAAACTAATTCTCCTTGGTTTGATAGGTCAAACTTAAATTTGGATAGGTCAAACTTAAATTTTGGATCATTATTTTAAAAGATATGCATTTTCCAAGATTATTTATTTTCTGCCATTTTTATTATTTCAATAAAACAGCACATAAACTAATTTAATTGGATGGACAAATCATACCAATAGACAGGTTTTAAATCCCTGAACATTTTGATATATTATTTGCAATTTTTGGTTAAGTATTTAAATAGTTATGAATTTTTCAAGATTAAATCATTTTCTGTCTGTTTTAATTATTTACAGAAAACAAATGGGCCCGAAACTTTTTATATCGAGCCAGTGGCTAGCCGCAGCCACTGACCTATGGGCCCGTGGCCACGCTGGCACCCACGTGGACGCGTGGAAACCCGCGGCCAGGTTTGACCGGAGCGCAGCGGCGGTCGCCGGGGACGGCGAGGACGGACGCGGCGTTCTACGGCACTACTGCGCATGGCACGAGGTGCTACGGACTCGTAGGAGCACGGGGAGCACGAATCTGCCAGCACCGCTGGCTAATGGTCGCCGGAGCAACGACGGCAGCGAGCTACCGCGGCGAACTCCGGCGAGCTACTGCTATCTACGACTACGGGCGCACATTGACGAGTCTGAGAGCACGGGGAGGAAGGTAGCTCACCCTCGACGCGTGCACGGGCTTGACGAGGACGGAGGAGCTCGAGAACGACCATGAGCTTGCGTGGAGTGCCGTGGCCGGAGTTGAGGAAGAAGAGGACGGCGAGCTCGATTCCGGGCTCCCCTGTCCGATTCCTTGTACGCAGAGGAAGCAGACGACACGGCGATCCTTTTGCCCCACCTAGCTCCAAGCGATGGTGGCTACAACGGCGGAAAGCAGCGGTCGACGGCGCGCTGGGGTTCGGGTCCCGTGGAGAAAAAGGGAGAGAAATGAGGAGAGGGAGCAGCGAGGGAGCAGAGGAGCACGGGCGGTCTTCTTATCCTTCTCGCAGGGGACAGAGAGGAGGGAGGGTCCGGCAAGGAGCGGTGTGGGGGCTTGGGCGGTGCGGCGCCGCGGGGAACACGGCGGCGGGTCGCCCGGCTACAGGAAGGAGAAGGTGTTTTTATGAAAACCCCCCTGGCAAACTTTTCCCCATCACAAACTAGTCCTTTTCTCTTTTCTTTATTTTTCTTTTAAAACCAGTAGCTCTTTGGGGATTTATTTGGGGCACTTAACTCATTTCAAAAATTATAAAAATATTTGGGCAGCCTCCCCATATCATGTAGAGGCTCCACAAAAATTGGCGTCTCAAAATAAAATATTTTGAGCAACTTTTGTGCATTGGTTTTGAATATGGCATTTTTCATAATTACCAATTTATAATACTTTAGAATTTTTAAAGCAAGTTCAAAATATTATTTTTGAACTCTTGGAACTTCCTTGACAAATATTTTAGGTCACAAACTTTTGTTCAACTAATTAACATCATTTCACTAGAATTGTTGTTTGTTTCAAATGGACAACAAGTATGCATGGATGCCATGATGCATGGGAGGAAAGAAAAGTGAAAATTTGGTTCAAATTTTACAATACCAAAAGTGGGTTGTTACAATTCTACCCCCCTTACAGGAATCTCGTCCCGAGATTCTATGAGTGCGGCAAGAAGTCGGGATACTCCTCACGAAGACTAGACTCCCTTTCCCAGGTTGCTTCTTCTTCAGAATGGTGTGACCACTGAACTTTTAGGAACTTGGTTGTCTTGTTACGAGTCTTCCTTTCTGCTTCATCCAGGATACGAATAGGGTGCTCGCAGTAAGTGAGATCTCCCTGGATATCTAGCTCTTCATGATTGACTCCATGGATAGGATCTTTGAAAGAACGACGGAGTTGGGATACATGAAACACATCATGCACTTCTGGGAAGTTGGCTGGCAGCTCCAACTGATAAGAAAGATCTCCTCGCTTGGCTAGAATGTGAAAGGGCCAACATAGCGAGGGGCCAATTTTCCCTTGATCCCGAAACGGCGAACGCCACGAAGGGGAGAGATGCGGAGATAAGCTTTACCACCAATTTCATAGTGAACTTCCTGATGGTGCTTATCATAGTAGCTCTTCTGCCTAGACTGGGCAATCCTCAGATTCTCTCTTATGATTCTAACCTTCTCCTCAAATTCATTGATCACATCCGGACCAAAAACTGCTCTCTCTCTGGTCTCGGACCAATTTAGCGGAGTGCGGCATTTTCTTCCATACAGAACCTCGAATGGAGCCATGCCCAGACTCGCTTGATAGCTATTGTTGTAGGAGAACTCCGCGAAAGGGAGATACTTTTCCCAACCCTTGCCAAAAGAGATTACACATGCCCTAAGCATGTCTTCCAAAACTTGGTTCACTCTTTCGGTCTGACCATCAGTTTGGGGGTGGAACGCGGTGCTAAAGTTGAGACGAGTTCCCATGGCTTGTTGGAAACTAGTCCAAAACCTGGAGGTGAACAGACTTCCACGATCAGAGATTATCTTCTTGGGAATGCCATGAAGTACGACGATCCTAGAAGCATACAGATCTACCAACTTAGCAGCTATGATGACAACACGCACAGGAAGGAAGTGCGCAACTTTTGATAGTCGATCAATGATTACCCAAATTGCATCGTTTCCCTTAGGAGACTTTGGCAGTCCAGTAATGAAATCCATACCAATTTCATCCCATTTCCACTCCAGGATTGCAATAGGGCGGAGAGTGCCGGCAGGCCTTTGATGTTCAGCCTTTACCCGTCGACAGGTGTCGCACTCAGCAACATACTTGGCGATTTCCCGCTTCATCCGGGCCCACCAGAATTTCTGTCGAAGGTCTTGGTACATTTTGGTACTACCGGGGTGGATAGAGAGAGGTGAGTCATGAGCCTCCTGGAGGATCAGTCCCTCAGATTCCGTTCCTTGGACACTACTAGACGGTCGCCGAAGTAAACTACCCAGAGTCATTGACAGAAAAACACTTGGCCTTCCCGCTAGCAATGTTCTTCTTGATATTACGAATACCCTCATCCAGCATTTGAGCCTCCTTTATCTGGTCTTCAAGAGTGGACTTGATCTCCAGATTTGCTAGATAGCCAGAGGGACAATTTCCAGGTTCAAACGGGAGAACTCTTCATGCAGAGCAGGTTGAGCCTTCTCAACCATCAGTTGTTGCAATAAGACTTCCGACTCAGCGCGTCAGCCACAACGTTTGCTTTGCCGGGTTGATAGTTCAGACTCACATCATAGTCCTTGATTAACTCCAACCAACGCCTCTGCCTGAGATTCAATCTGGTTGTGTGAAGAGGTACTTCAGACTCTTATGATCCGAGAAAATCTCGCAACGGTTACCAAACAGGTATGGTCTCCACTGCTTCAGAGCATAAACAACAGCGGCAAGCTCTAGATCATGAGTAGGGTAATTGTTCTCATGCGGCTTCAATTGGCGGGAAGCATACGCCACCACATGGCCCTCTTGCATTAGAACACAACCCAAGCCTTGCAGGGAGGCGTCACAGAAGACGACAAAATCCTTGCTGGTGTCCGGCAGGACGAGCACAGGAGCAGATGTGAGTTTGGCTTTCAGTGTTTGGAAGCTCTCTTCAGCTTCGTCCGTCCATGCAAACTTTTACCTTCTTGAGAAGGTCAGTCATGGCCTTGGCTATCTTGGAGAAACCTTCGATGAATCGGCGGTAGTAACCCGCCAATCCGAGAAAGCTACGGATGTCCTTGACTGACATTGGAGTTTTCCAATCCAAAATGGATTGAATCTTGTCGGGAATGACTGCCACACCATTAGCGGATATCACATGACCAAGGAAGACAAGTTTATCCAACCAGAACTCACACTTGGAGAACTTGGCATAAAGGCGGTGTTCTCGAAGTCGTGTCAGAACCAACCGAAGATGTTCCTCATGCTCTTCGTCGGTTTTGGAATAAACGAGGATGTCATCGATGTAAATGACGACAAACTTGTCAAGATAATCCATGAAGATGGAGTTCATGAGCCTCATGAAAGTAGCTGGAGCATTGGTGAGACCAAAGGACATGACGGTATACTCATATGAGCCATAGCGAGTAACAAATGCCGTCTTTGGGATATCCTCCTTTCTGATCTTGATCTGATGGTATCCTGACCTCAGATCCATCTTGGAGAATACTGTTGCACCAGCTAACTGATCTAACAGATCATTGATCCGGGGAATAGGATACTTGTTCTTGATTGTCACCGCATTCAACGGCCTATAATCAGAAACCAACGAGGAACGGTAGAATCCCTCTTCTTGACGAATAGTACCGGACAACCCCAAGGTGAACTGCTAGGCTGAATAAATCCTTCGCTAACAGCTCATCGATTTGCTCTTTCAACAGAGCCAACTCTTCCATCATACGGTAGGGCTTCTTGGAAATCGGAGCAGTACCGGAAGCAGATCTATGACAAACTCCACACTTCGATCAGGTGGCATGCCAGGCAATTCTTCCGGGAACACATCCGGGAAGTCACACACCACGTGTATTTCATGAATTTCAGGAGGGGACAAGCCTTCCATAAAGTAGAGGCTGATCTCCGGTGAGAGGGGAATGATTGAGGATGGAGGTTTGATAGTGCAGACCAATACTCATAATGTCACCGGAAGAAGTGGTCACGGTAATGGTCTTGGCAGCGTAGTCGAGATTAGCCCGGTATTTTACTAGCCAGTCCATGCCCAATATGACATCAATGCCGTTGGACTTCAAAGCTACCAGCGCGAAAGGGAAGGACAGATACCCTATAGTAATAGAGACCTCAGGGGTAACCCCATCGGTTTGCCATTTGGAGCCAGGCGTGGAGATCACCATAGGACGGCGCATCTTCTCGAACGGGATGTTGTGGTCTTTTGCAAATACTATGGAGATGAATGAATGCGATGCGCCAGAGTCAAACAAAACTGTAGCGAGATTGTCGTTGATTCATAACTCACCCATGAGTATGCCGGGGTTCTTCAGCTTCTTACGCAGAGACGTGGTTCAGGCGACCACGCACGTAGGACCAGCTTTGCCTGCTGGAGTGGCAGGGGCTCGTGCCGGTGTCCCCGAAATAGGTGCCTTCTGGGGGCACTCCCTGGAGTAGTTGCCCGCCTGGCCACAAGTGAAGCACGTGAGCCCAGGTGGGGCAGGTAGCTGAGGGCGATAACCACTTCCGCTCGCCCCAGGGGTCGAAGTAGTGGGGCGCGGAGGTGGTGGCTTGTATCCCGCGGCCCTCGGCATGAATGGAGCACGCGGCACCGCGCTATAGGGAATGAAAACCCTGCGCTTCTTGTTCTCAGAACCCGAGGAACTCTGGTGGTCCCCTTGTGCTGGCCTCTTGGAAGCCTCAAATTCCTTCCTTCCTTGCTCAAGAGTAAGAGCCTGGTTGAACAGCTCCTCGTAGTTCTGAAACTTGAAGGGCAGCAACTCATAGCGGAGCCTCAGCGCAAGCCCCTTGCGGAACAACTCTTGCTTGTCAGCATCATTGGTCACGTCCCGTGGGGCGTAACGAGAGAGATGGTTGAATTTGCACCCATAAGCTCGGAGATCCATATTACCCTGGTGCAGATCCAGGAACTCCCTCCTCTTCAGGTCCATTATTGGCTGAGGTATGTACGCCGCACGAAAGGCGGTGCGGAAGTCCGTCCACATGACTCTCCCACCAGCAGCCAGCCGCACCAGTCAGGAGGTAGGTGGCGAAGTTGACTTGCTCGGCCACTGGGACATGCAGCGCGCCGAACTGGCGCTCCAGAGCGCGAAGCCAGTCATCAGCGTCCAACGGCTCCTTAGCATCGGCGAAGGTGGAGGCTGCGAGCGCAGGAACTCAGTGAGAGTGTTGCACTCATTCCTCTGTGCATTCTGCTGCACCAACTGCTCAAGCAGTCGCTCATTGCGCCCGCGGTTTTCCTCAATGGCCATCAGGACTTGCGCCATTGAGGGCGGTGGCGGCGGATCCTCATCATTGTTGTTGCCGCGTCCCCCTCGAGCCATTCTTGAGAATTGACAAAGACACAGTTAGTATCTATCTCCGAATGGTCGAGACAATAGCATTAGCATCTACTCAAGTCACAGACTAGGGACGATAATACTTTGTGTAACAACGAACAAGGGACCAACAAGATAGAACTTGGGTCAAAGATCAGCATCATGTACCACTAGCGTGAGATTCAAGGGTTAAGAAACCACGTGATCCAACCCACACTATCCGGCACAATCCGGGACCTTCTGTTCAAGTCCTTGGGTTAAAACCCAAAGTCGAAATAAGTGATTAGGCTCAGTAGGGATAACAGGGTTCTTAAACATCTGAGTTGGTATCGGATTGTAGCGCAGCGGGAGCAACCGGACACATAACACTAAAGGTAGAACCCACCCCATGATCCTAATAATTTTGAGGTAACAGATGAGAAGTAAAACTTTTAAATCAAATGGAGGTAAGATTGCTCCGAGATTAGAATGTAACCAGATAAGGAGTAAAAAGAATCCTAAGATGGTTTTCACAACTCATTTTTAGGTTAAAAATATTTTCACAAACACTAGACTCAACGTCGACAGAGAAGGGTTTCCTACAGGCAGTCCTGCTCTGATACCAACTTGTAGCGCCCCGACCGCAGAACTATACAGTGATGTTGTGTGTCACCGGTTAGGCGATACAACCGGAGGTTACGGGTTTACCACTCCCCGGCCAAAACCTTTGGCAGGCGTTGCTCGGAATTGATCATCGGCAACGCAACACCCCGATTGATGCCCTAACACAGGCACAACTATCAATGCATAATAGAGAGATCAAGACTTGTGGAACAACTGGCACATCACAGACTCTACGACTCAAAGCATTATAGTTCAACTCTTATAATCGAGAAAGATAGCAAATATTACAACCAAAGGTCACAGACCCAACAGTACATCATGCGGAAGCAAATTAAGTTGTTCTAAACAACAAGATCCAAATTAACAAACGACGTTGAGTTCGACGAACTCGCAAGATTAATAGAGCTACTAGCTCGATGATTGGCTTTCAAAGGTTTTATGACTGTTTTTCATAAAGCTAGTTTTCTTTAGAAAAGACATAACTCCATGGCATCGACTAATCAGAATATTTTTTTAAAGGGGTAAGAAGTAAACTCTTTTCTTCTGATCATCTTCATCAATCACCACCATCAACCACTGCACCTATCTACAAAGGCACCTCCCCGAATTACCCTCGAGTAAGTCAACCTTGCATTCTTGGTAGTACCTTTAGTACTCAGGTTTTAATCATTCCGTTCAAGTTCTCTATGGTCTCTGAATCCGGTACCAAGTCGTCCATAATCGTGGACACGGCTTTTCGAAAAGATTTACCCTGCAGGGGTGTACAAAGGGAAAGTTGCTGGAGTCCCGAAGGGGCTCTAGCTTCTTATCCACGCGTACCGTCCGGCTCATTGCCCGTACATGCCTGTACATTTGTTCTCTTCCAGGGAGAGCCGGCTGAGTGGGCGCGGCTACAACCTTTACCTTGCTCGAGACTAACCTAGGATCATCAGTGAGGACAGGACAGGTTTAGTGCTCCCAGCACCCTGTCCCGTGGCCACCTATTTCCCTAAACACCACCATCCTCATCGCAGTCCTGGCCACCATCTTCACGTACGCGCAAATGGATACTCGAACTAGAGGACCCTGGATAGCCCCTCCACAAGTTAGTCGGTTGACGAGGCTCCATGTAACAGCCCGAAGTTTGAAAACCTAAAACCTGTATCAATTTTTCACTTTTGTGTTCTTTGCATCTTTGCATCCATAATAAATTGCTAAACAACTCACTAATTGGTTTAGCAACAAATCTCCAAAGTGCGACGGGTTTCAAAATTTAAAGAGAAAAGGACTAGTCTGTGTTGGAAACATAAGAGCAGGGGCTCTGTGTAAAAAGGGAAACTAAAGAAAAAGGAGAAAACCCCCAACCAGCCCACTCCCTCTCCCTCACTCTCCTCTCCATATTTCCTCTCCCCAAGAGCTCCAAAAGCTAGCTCCCATGGCCGAGCTCGCCGCCGTTGATTGAGGAGCCCCCGAGCAAAACCAAGACCACCAATAGCTTCGCCTCGTCGTCCTCTACCACTCCACCGAAGGAATCGAGTTGGGAAGCCCGCAATCGAGCTCACCGTCAAGTTCTCCGCAAACCACCGCCGGAGCTCCCCCGGACGATTCCGGCCATCTCCGTTCATCTCCGACCTCCCCAAGCATCCCTACGAGTTCAGGGTGAGCCAACCATCCTAATGCACCGCTACATTCCCTCCCTTTCCCTCTATTTCGTCGAATCACCGTAGCTCTAGTTCGTTTCCGTCGCGTTGACAAATCAGGTGTCCAACCCGGAAAATTCCGGAACTGAACCCGGATTCACCCGGTACCAGACCCGGATTTGTCCGGAATCTATACCGGATTAAGAAAAACGGTACTGGACTCGACCATTTTTCGCCCGGTTCATACCCGGAAATGACCCGGAATTAAATCCGGTGCCAGACCCGGTATAAAACCCGGAATGACCCGGTACAAAACCCAGAAATTTCCGGAATAAATTCCGGATTTCAATACAGTTTTGAAATTTCTGTTTTCTTTTCACCCCTTAATCTCTAAATGTATAAATATGATATTGTTGATTAAATAAATCATCAAAAAGTAATATCAAAAAGGAAACCTATTAAGATGGTAACTTTTTATCGGTGTATCCGAAAAATGCATGTAATACACCAAAATGCCCAGAAAATTGTGATTAAAACTTTAAAATAAATATTATGCATATTTGATCACATTTTGAATTATGGTGCTTCTAGTAATATTAAAATCATAACTTTAAAAGAGAAATTTAGAAAGGTAATAACTTTCACCGGGACCTCCGAAAAATGTGTTCCTTATATCAAAATGCTCAGAAAACATGAGTGATCCAAAATCTTTATCATCATGCATAATTGATCACAATTACAATAATGTGCTCTAGTAGTAATTATAATCACTAAGTTTAAATATGGGGTTTAGTCCAAATAATGCAATAAATATAATGGGGACCCCATTTAACTTGTTGGTCATGTTCAAAACTTCTAGGGTGCATTTAAAATGTCACATCATCATCCTTGTATGCATTGCACAATTGCCATTGTGTTGATTGTTTTTCCGGTGTTGTTTGTGCATCGGTAGATCAAGGAGGTGAAGTGCCACCCCCGTCTTGTGACGATCCGTATTACCAGCCGTATCAACAAGTCAAGCGTAATCCCCCCTCTGAGCATATCTTATCCTATTTTCCGCAAGTATTTTCTCCACTATAATATTGCATGCGGTTCTAAATGTCAATTTTGTTGGATTAGAGTATCCTATAGTTGCATTAAGTTTTCGATGCCAATACCTGTTTCCCCTCCTATTATCCATAGGATTGTTTTGTGGCCTGAGATACCTACTATGCTATGTTGATGCTTAGCCATGCTTAGTAAATGCTTAGCTGTACGATGGATGGTTCGTGTTGGAAACAGGTGATGAGGTAAATGGTTGATGGTGGAGAATTGTGGAGACGGATAATAAAATACTAAAAGGTGGGGATGAGAGGCCACTGTGGTTGTGGTGCTTTGTCTCGTTCCCGTCGCCTAGGTGCGAGTGCTATACCTCTTGAACCAAGAGTGAGCGTGCAACCATGCGTGAGGCCTATGCATTTGCAGGAACCCTCATAGACTAAATAACTCGGGCGGGGCTAGCCAGGGTCCTCTAGTTCGGGCTTCCATTTGCGCGTGCGTGATGATGGTGGGATGAACTGAGATGAGGATTGTGGCGTTAGGAAAATGAGTGGCCACGGGGCACGGTGTCGATGATCCGCTGCTCCGTCCTCACTGATGATCCTGGGTTAGTCCTTAACGGGAGAAGTCGACACCGCTCCCACCCAGCCGGCTTTCCATGGAAGAGAGCTAATTGTACAGGTAATGGGCCGGACGGTACGCGTGGTGAAGGAACTGGGGCCCCTCGGGACTCCGGGGACTTCCACTTTGTACACCCCTGCAGGGATAAATCTTTTCGAAAAGCTGTGTCCGCGGTTATGGACGACTTGGGAAGTGAAGGTAAGATCATAGAATAACTTTAACGGAATGATTAAAAACTGGGTACTAGAGGTACCACTCAAGATTGAAAGGTGAGCTTCCTCGAGGGTGATTCGGGGATGTGCCTTGGTGAAACAGGTACAGTGGTTGATGATGGTTGATGTTGAGTAAGGTGATGAAAGAGAAGAGTACTCCTTACCTCTTTTGAAAATACTCTGAATAGTCGATGCCTTTGAGTTATGTTTTCATGAATAAAATCAGCTTTATGCAAAACAACCATATAACTTTGAAAGCCTCATCGAGCATATATTAGCTCTTAATCTTGCGAGTTCGTCGAACTCAACGTCGTTTGCTTATTTTCAGGAGAGGACTTCACCGCCCTCGAAGGTGGGTTCTTTGTGGACGTCGACGAGTAGTCTGGGGTTCCCAGGTGGCAGCTTGGGACATCCCGGAACAGCCGGCGCTGGATGTTTATTTGCAGGCCTCTTAGGCCATAATTTGGTTCTTGTTGTTTAGAACAACACACTTCGCTTCCGCATGTTGTAATGTTGGGTCTGTGACCTCTGGTTGTCATTTGCTATGTTTCTCTATTATAAGAGTTGAATTATAATGATTTTTGTGTCATGGAGTCTGTGATGTGCCAGTTGTTCCACAAGTCTTGATCTCTCTATTATGCTTTGATAGTGTGCCTGCTGGTATCGGATAACCGGAGACACAGTATCACTGTATAGCAGTCAGGTCAGGGTGCCACAAGTTGGTATCAGAGCAGTACTGCCTGTAGGAATCCCTTCTACTGGTCGATGTTGAGTCTAGTGTTTGTGAAAATATTTTTAACTTAAAAATGAGTTGTGAAAACCATCTTAGGATTCTTTTTACTCCTTACCTGGTTACCCTCTAATCTTGGAGCAATCTTATCTCGATTTGAGTTAAAGGTTTTACTTCTCATCTGTTACTACAAAATTTATTAGGATCACGTGGGTGGGTTCGACCTTTAGTGTGATGTGTCACGTTGCTCCCGCTGCGTTGCAGTCCCAAATCAATTCAGATGTTGAACATTGTTATGTTTCAACCGAGTCTAATCAATTGCTCATTTTGCCGGGTTTTAACCCATGGACTTGAACATAAGGTCCCGGATTGTGTCAACTGGAGTGTGTTAAGTTGTGATCTCTTAACTCTCACTAGTAGCACATGATGCTGACCTTTAACCCAAGTCCTTTATATGGTCTGTGTGGTAAATGGTTGAACTTTAATTTCCCACACCTCAGCTGGCTACGTAACTTCATCTCCCCCTTAGCCTGTGTTAGGTTCTGTCTTGGAACCATCGGGGTTACGACCAAGATTTCACTAGCGAGTCTCCCATCTATGTTTGTGACTCTGCTGCCTCTCTCCTTTTGGCATGGTTATCACAATTGAGTAATAACCGGTGCATCTTCAACATCTTAGGATTCTCCTGAGCATGTTTCTTACTCTGATCTGCTTTCCAACCTTTGTCTGTCAGTTGACAGTAAAGTTTTATCGTGCATTGGGTGTTCCAATGCAAGTCACCCTCTTGATCCGTCAAGACTTTCCAATTCGTCTTGTTAGGAGAAACAAACCCCAGTACCTTGTCCACTTCTCGGACCAGGTCAAAGTAATGAAATCTGCGGAGTAAGGGCTTTGTCTAGTTTTTGCTCTGCTCCACCTTAGAGTGTCACACTCTTTTATATCAAAGTATCGTGCTTAACATCATGATCCTCTTGATGAAGTGATGCTCTCACACTTGTTACTCTTCGTTCTCCGAGTGACTTGTTACTCGGGAATGATAATTCGTGAGCAATGATGTGGCTATCAGATATTCTCAGCAGTTCTTACTGCGTTGCACTCCAAAGACCTTCTTTATCCTCCTTAGCATGATTGGTTATCCGATCAATAAGCTGAGTTTGACTGTGTTGCCAAGTTCGTTTTCTCCGGTGCCTTCCCTCGGTCAAAGAGCTAGGTTCATGCCGAAGCTCCCAAAACCATCTCCTTGTGCACTGAACGGCATGATCCTCTCTCGAACTCAAGATCCACTGCCATGTCGTGAGATCCTGTAGATGGATCGTGAGATCCTGTTGTTCCTTCCAGAAGTATCGCCAGGTTGTCGCCTGTCCAAGCTCAACATCCCGGACAACTCTTTTCTCCAAAAAAAAATTGAGCTTATGAGTAAGCTGGTTCTCTGAACAACTCCTCTCCAAGAAAATCGTGCTGGATGTCCTGAATTATTCGTTTGAGCTTAAACAACTTGGAGAGTTAAAAGACCAAAAGCTCTATCTGATATAGTTCACTTCTCAATGGATGTCTAGCTTCCTGTGTCGAAGCAAGGTGCTATCTCCTTTGTGGATATGCTATCCTACAAATTTTTGATTTGATTTGGGCTATCGTCAAATCAAACTCAGACTAACACATTCAGTAGGTTAAACTCAGATTAGAAAGATGTTGGTCTGACCAATACTTATGCCCCGTTCTGGTGAAATATGAGTCTACCGTCTTGGGGTATCTGGATAAGTTGTTGTTGAGCCCATCAACTACCTCCTTATCTTCTCCATGTTTGAGGAGATTCATATTGGATATTGGGCGTTAGCATTGGAAATTGTTGGAACTAACTTTGTGTTTTCACAAGGTATGTGTTCTGGAGTTAGAAGTGACTTTCCTTGGTTCACGTGCAATTGCTGAAAGATGTCGCCGTGGATCTGAGTGAAGTGTCTGGTTCCTCGAAATCATCTCAACTCGATCGTGCATGTGTAGAATATTCTCGAAATGGTATGTTGTTACCTCCATTCCTTGAAGATTTCATCTATGCATCCAAGCCACTGATGGAATTGTTTCAGAAAGAGAGGAAGTCTGAGAACTTCTTTTGTCTTCGTTGGTGTTTCCCCTCAAGAACTCAATCGTGTCTCGCTGCAAGGTATCCAATTAGGGCAGCTGTCTCCTGACAAGTTGCTAATACTCAAGTTCCTCAATCGTGATCCTCCTTTGGAGTTAGACCTTCTAGTCCAGCTCCCGCGGTTCTAGGAAAAGTAATCCGGTGGTATCTGTGGCAAAGACTCCCTATTCATCCATGTTGAATCTGGAGTATCTCTACACCCGAACAGATCTAAATCTCAAACAGAAACGACAGTTGGTGATCCTCAAGAAGTTTGTCCCGATGTCTTTAACATCAAGAAGTGTTCCTGATTCTAACGTTCCCGGAGTTTCTGAAGTTCTCGCGATCTAGCTTTCCGATCCTGCTCCAGTGATCCGAAATGCTTCCCGTGAGGAAGGTTCTACTCAAGCTGTTTGGTAGAAGTTACTTCTTCATCTGTTGGAATCTTGTTTAACCTCCGTCTTCAGAAATTTAAGGCCTTGTGCAAAGTTCATATTCGAAACCTTTTGGGAAAACAGTGGTCTGCCAACTGGAAACTCCTATCAATCTCCCGTCAAACGCTGGTGTCTCTTAACTGTCAAATCAAGGGATGTTTGAAATCTCATTCTAAGTTCTACTAGGAGGTACCTGATCGTGGTAGATTCACCAAGATCCATCCTTCCGGTGAGGTTCCCTTCTATTCCTATGGTGTACGTTGATAGTGAACTCAAAGTGAGGCCGATGAAGATCTTCAGGATGCCCCGGTCAACCTACTCAAGAAAGAAGCCACCTGAAGCGAGAAGATCGTGTAGTACATCGTAACCCTTTTTCCCTCTTTCCTACTCTAAGAATCTCGGGACAAGATTCCTGTAAGGAGGGTAGAGTTGTAACAGCCCGAAGTTTGAAAACCTAAAACCTGTATCAATTTTTCACTTTTGTGTTCTTTGCATCTTTGCATCCATAATAAATTGCTAAACAACTCACTAATTGGTTTAGCAACAAATCTCCAAAGTGCGACGGGTTTCAAAATTTAAAGAGAAAAGGACTAGTCCGTGTTGGAAACATAAGAGCAGGGGGCTCTGTGTAAAAAGGGAAACTAAAGAAAAAGGAGAAAACCCCCAACCAGCCCACTCCCTCTCCCTCACTCTCCTCTCCATATTTCCTCTCCCCAAGAGCTCCAAAAGCTAGCTCCCATGGCCGAGCTCGCCGCCGTTGATTGAGGAGCCCCCGAGCAAAACCAAGACCACCAATAGCTTCGCCTCGTCGTCCTCTACCACTCCACCGAAGGAATCGAGTTGGGAAGCCCGCAATCGAGCTCACCGTCAAGTTCTCCGCAAACCACCGTCGGAGCTCCCCCGGACGATTCCGGCCATCTCCGTTCATCTCCGACCTCCCCAAGCATCCCTACGAGTTCAGGGTGAGCCAACCATCCTAATGCACCGCTACATTTCCTCCCTTTCCCTCTATTTCGTCGAATCACCGTAGCTCTAGTTCGTTTCCGTCGCGTTGACAAATCAGGTGTCCAACCCGGAAAATTCCGGAACTGAACCCGGATTCACCCGGTACCAGACCCGGATTTGTCCGGAATCTATACCGGATTAAGAAAAACGGTACTGGACTCGACCATTTTTCGCCCGGTTCATACCCGGAAATGACCCGGAATTAAATCCGGTGCCAGACCCGGTATAAAACCCGGAATGACCCGGTACAAAACCCAGAAATTTCCGGAATAAATTCCGGATTTCAATACAGTTTTGAAATTTCTGTTTTCTTTTCACCCCTTAATCTCTAAATGTATAAATATGATATTGTTGATTAAATAAATCATCAAAAAGTAATATCAAAAAGGAAACCTATTAAGATGGTAACTTTTTATCGGTGTATCCGAAAAATGCATGTAATACACCAAAATGCCCAGAAAATTGTGATTAAAACTTTAAAATAAATATTATGCATATTTGATCACATTTTGAATTATGGTGCTTCTAGTAATATTAAAATCATAACTTTAAAAGAGAAATTTAGAAAGGTAATAACTTTCACCGGGACCTCCGAAAAATGTGTTCCTTATATCAAAATGCTCAGAAAAACATGAGTGATCCAAAATCTTTATCATCATGCATAATTGATCACAATTACAATAATGTGCTCTAGTAGTAATTATAATCACTAAGTTTAAATATGGGGTTTAGTCCAAATAATGCAATAAATATAATGGGGACCCCATTTAACTTGTTGGTCATGTTCAAAACTTCTAGGGTGCATTTAAAATGTCACATCATCATCCTTGTATGCATTGCACAATTGCCATTGTGTTGATTGTTTTTCCGGTGTTGTTTGTGCATCGGTAGATCAAGGAGGTGAAGTGCCACCCCCGTCTTGTGACGATCCGTATTACCAGCCGTATCAACAAGTCAAGCGTAATCCCCCCTCTGAGCATATCTTATCCTATTTTCCGCAAGTATTTTCTCCACTATAATATTGCATGCGGTTCTAAATGTCAATTTTGTTGGATTAGAGTATCCTATAGTTGCATTAAGTTTTCGATGCCAATACCTGTTTCCCCTCCTATTATCCATAGGATTGTTTTGTGGCCTGAGATACCTACTATGCTATGTTGATGCTTAGCCATGCTTAGTAAATGCTTAGCTGTACGATGGATGGTTCGTGTTGGAAACAGGTGATGAGGTAAATGGTTGATGGTGGAGAATTGTGGAGACGGATAATAAAATACTAAAAGGTGGGGATGAGAGGCCACTGTGGTTGTGGTGCTTTGTCTCGTTCCCGTCGCCTAGGTGCGAGTGCTATACCTCTTGAACCAAGAGTGAGCGTGCAACCATGCGTGAGGCCTATGCATTTGCAGGAACCCTCATAGACTAAATAACTCGGGCGGGGCTAGCCAGGGTCCTCTAGTTCGGGCTTCCATTTGCGCGTGCGTGATGATGGTGGGATGAACTGAGATGAGGATTGTGGCGTTAGGAAAATGAGTGGCCACGGGGCACGGTGTCGATGATCCGCTGCTCCGTCCTCACTGATGATCCTGGGTTAGTCCTTAACGAGGGAGAAGTCGACACCGCTCCCACCCAGCCGGCTTTCCATGGAAGAGAGCTAATTGTACAGGTAATGGGCCGGACGGTACGCGTGGTGAAGGAACTGGGGCCCCTCGGGACTCCGGGGACTTCCACATTGTACACCCCTGCAGGGATAAATCTTTTCGAAAAGCCGTGTCCGCGGTTATGGACGACTTGGGAAGTGAAGGTAAGATCATAGAATAACTTTAACGGAATGATTAAAAACTGGGTACTAGAGGTACCACTCAAGATTGAAAGGTGAGCTTCCTCGAGGGTGATTCGGGGAGGTGCCTTGGTGAAACTGGTACAGTGGTTGATGATGGTTGATGTTGAGTAAGGTGATGAAAGAGAAGAGTACTCCTTACCTCTTTTGAAAATACTCTGAATAGTCGATGCCTTTGAGTTATGTTTTCATGAATAAAATCAGCTTTATGCAAAACAACCATATAACTTTGAAAGCCTCATCGAGCATATATTAGCTCTTAATCTTGCGAGTTCGTCGAACTCAACGTCGTTTGCTTATTTTCAGGAGAGGACTTCACCGCCCTCGAAGGTGGGTTCTTTGTGGACGTCGACGAGTAGTCTGGGGTTCCCAGGTGGCAGCTTGGGACATCCCGGAACAGCTGGCGCTGGATGTTTATTTGCAGGCCTCTTAGGCCATAATTTGGTTCTTGTTGTTTAGAACAACACACTTCGCTTCCGCATGTTGTAATGTTGGGTCTGTGACCTCTGGTTGTCATTTGCTATGTTTCTCTATTATAAGAGTTGAATTATAATGATTTTTGTGTCATAGAGTCTGTGATGTGCCAGTTGTTCCACAAGTCTTGATCTCTCTATTATGCTTTGATAGTGTGCCTGCTGGTATCGGATAACCGGAGACACAGTATCACTGTATAGCAGTCAGGTCAGGGTGCCACAAGTTGGTATCAGAGCAGTACTGCCTGTAGGAATCCCTTCTACTGGTCGATGTTGAGTCTAGTGTTTGTGAAAATATTTTTAACTTAAAAATGAGTTGTGAAAACCATCTTAGGATTCTTTTTACTCCTTACCTGGGTACCCTCTAATCTTGGAGCAATCTTATCTCGATTTGAGTTAAAGGTTTTACTTCTCATCTGTTACTTCAAAATTTATTAGGATCACGTGGGTGGGTTCGACCTTTAGTGTGATGTGTCACGTTGCTCCCGCTGCGTTGCAGTCCCAAATCAATTCAGATGTTGAACATTGTTATGTTTCAACCGAGTCTAATCAATTGCTCATTTTGCCGGGTTTTAACCCATGGACTTGAACATAAGGTCCCGGATTGTGTCAACTGGAGTGTGTTAAGTTGTGATCTCTTAACTCTCACTAGTAGCACATGATGCTGACCTTTAACCCAAGTCCTTTATATGGTCTGTGTGGTAAATGGTTGAACTTTAATTTCCCACACCTCAGCTGGCTACGTAACTTCATCTCCCCCTTAGCCTGGTGTTAGGTTCTGTCTTGGAACCATCGGGGTTACGACCAAGATTTCACTAGCGAGTCTCCCATCTATGTTTGTGACTCTGCTGCCTCTCTCCTTTTGGCATGGTTATCACAATTGAGTAATAACCGGTGCATCTTCAACATCTTAGGATTCTCCTGAGCATGTTTCTTACTCTGATCTGCTTTCCAACCTTTGTCTGTCAGTTGACAGTAAAGTTTTATCGTGCATTGGGTGTTCCAATGCAAGTCACCCTCTTGATCCGTCAAGACTTTCCAATTCGTCTTGTTAGGAGAAACAAACCCCAGTACCTTGTCCACTTCTCGGACCAGGTCAAAGTAATGAAATCTGCGGAGTAAGGGCTTTGTCTAGTTTTTGCTCTGCTCCACCTTAGAGTGTCACACTCTTTTATATCAAAGTATCGTGCTTAACATCATGATCCTCTTGATGAAGTGATGCTCTCACACTTGTTACTCTTCGTTCTCCGAGTGACTTGTTACTCGGGAATGATAATTCGTGAGCAATGATGTGGCTATCAGATATTCTCAGCAGTTCTTACTGCGTTGCACTCCAAAGACCTTCTTTATCCTCCTTAGCATGATTGGTTATCCGATCAATAAGCTGAGTTTGACTGTGTTGCCAAGTTCGTTTTCTCCGGTGCCTTCCCTCGGTCAAAGAGCTAGGTTCATGCCGAAGCTCCCAAAACCATCTCCTTGTGCACTGAACGGCATGATCCTCTCTCGAACTCAAGATCCACTGCCATGTCGTGAGATCCTGTAGATGGATCGTGAGATCCTGTTGTTCCTTCCAGAAGTATCGCCAGGTTGTCGCCTGTCCAAGCTCAACATCCCGACAACTCTTTTCTCCAAAAAAAAATTGAGCTTATGAGTAAGCTGGTTCTCTGAACAACTCCCTCTCCAAGAAAATCGTGCTGGATGTCCTGAATTATTCGTTTGAGCTTAAACAACTTGGAGAGTTAAAAGACCAAAAGCTCTATCTGATATAGTTCACTTCTCAATGGATGTCTAGCTTCCTGTGTCGAAGCAAGGTGCTATCTCCTTTGTGGATATGCTATCCTACAAATTTTTGATTTGATTTGGGCTATCGTCAAATCAAACTCAGACTAACACATTCAGTAGGTTAAACTCAGATTAGAAAGATGTTGGTCTGACCAATACTTATGCCCCGTTCTGGTGAAATATGAGTCTACCGTCTTGGGTATCTGGATAAGTTGTTGTTGAGCCCATCAACTACCTCCTTATCTTCTCCATGTTTGAGGAGATTCATATTGGATATTGGGCGTTAGCATTGGAAATTGTTGGAACTAACTTTGTGTTTTCACAAGGTATGTGTTCTGGAGTTAGAAGTGACTTTCCTTGGTTCACGTGCAATTGCTGAAAGATGTCGCCGTGGATCTGAGTGAAGTGTCTGGTTCCTCGAAATCATCTCAACTCGATCGTGCATGTGTAGAATATTCTCGAAATGGTATGTTGTTACCTCCATTCCTTGAAGATTTCATCTATGCATCCAAGCCACTGATGGAATTGTTTCAGAAAGAGAGGAAGTCTGAGAACTTCTTTTGTCTTCGTTGGTGTTTCCCCTCAAGAACTCAATCGTGTCTCGCTGCAAGGTATCCAATTAGGGCAGCTGTCTCCTGACAAGTTGCTAATACTCAAGTTCCTCAATCGTGATCCTCCTTTGGAGTTAGACCTTCTAGTCCAGCTCCCGCGGTTCTAGGAAAAGTAATCCGGTGGTATCTGTGGCAAAGACTCCCTATTCATCCATGTTGAATCTGGAGTATCTCTACACCCGAACAGATCTAAATCTCAAACAGAAACGACAGTTGGTGATCCTCAAGAAGTTTGTCCCGATGTCTTTAACATCAAGAAGTGTTCCTGATTCTAACGTTCCCGGAGTTTCTGAAGTTCTCGCGATCTAGCTTTCCGATCCTGCTCCAGTGATCCGAAATGCTTCCCGTGAGGAAGGTTCTACTCAAGCTGTTTGGTAGAAGTTACTTCTTCATCTGTTGGAATCTTGTTTAACCTCCGTCTTCAGAAATTTAAGGCCTTGTGCAAAGTTCATATTCGAAACCTTTTGGGAAAACAGTGGTCTGCCAACTGGAAACTCCTATCAATCTCCCGTCAAACGCTGGTGTCTCTTAACTGTCAAATCAAGGGATGTTTGAAATCTCATTCTAAGTTCTACTAGGAGGTACCTGATCGTGGTAGATTCACCAAGATCCATCCTTCCGGTGAGGTTCCCTTCTATTCCTATGGTGTACGTTGATAGTGAACTCAAAGTGAGGCCGATGAAGATCTTCAGGATGCCCCGGTCAACCTACTCAAGAAAGAAGCCACCTGAAGCGAGAAGATCGTGTAGTACATCGTAACCCTTTTTCCCTCTTTCCTACTCTAAGAATCTCGGGACAAGATTCCTGTAAGGAGGGTAGAGTTGTAACAGCCCGAAGTTTGAAAACCTAAAACCTGTATCAATTTTTCACTTTTGTGTTCTTTGCATCTTTGCATCCATAATAAATTGCTAAACAACTCACTAATTGGTTTAGCAACAAATCTCCAAAGTGCGACGGGTTTCAAAATTTAAAGAGAAAAGGACTAGTCCATGTTGGAAACATAAGAGCAGGGGGCTCTGTGTAAAAAGGGAAACAAAAGAAAAAGGAGAAAACCCCCAACCAGCCCACTCCCTCTCCCTCACTCTCCTCTCCATATTTCCTCTCCCCAAGAGCTCCAAAAGCTAGCTCCCATGGCCGAGCTCGCCGCCGTTGATTGAGGAGCCCCCGAGCAAAACCAAGACCACCAATAGCTTCGCCTCGTCGTCCTCTACCACTCCACCGAAGGAATCGAGTTGGGAAGCCCGCAATCGAGCTCACCGTCAAGTTCTCCGCAAACCACCGCCGGAGCTCCCCCGGACGATTCCGGCCATCTCCGTTCATCTCCGACCTCCCCAAGCATCCCTACGAGTTCAGGGTGAGCCAACCATCCTAATGCACCGCTACATTCCCTCCCTTTCCCTCTATTTCGTCGAATCACCGTAGCTCTAGTTCGTTTCCGTCGCGTTGACAAATCCGGTGTCCAACCCGGAAAATTCCGGAACTGAACCCGGATTCACCCGGTACCAGACCCGGATTTGTCCGGAATCTATACCGGATTAAGAAAAACGGTACTGGACTCGACCATTTTTCGCCCGGTTCATACCCGGAAATGACCCGGAATTAAACCCGGTGCCAGACCCGGTATAAAACCCGGAATGACCCGGTACAAAACCCAGAAATTTCCGGAATAAATTCCGGATTTCAATACAGTTTTGAAATTTCTGTTTTCTTTTCACCCCTTAATCTCTAAATGTATAAATATGATATTGTTGATTAAATAAATCATCAAAAAGTAATATCAAAAAGGAAACCTATTAAGATGGTAACTTTTTATCGGTGTATCCGAAAAATGCATGTAATACACCAAAATGCCCAGAAAATTGTGATTAAAACTTTAAAATAAATATTATGCATATTTGATCACATTTTGAATTATGGTGCTTCTAGTAATATTAAAATCATAACTTTAAAAGAGAAATTTAGAAAGGTAATAACTTTCACCGGGACCTCCGAAAAATGTGTTCCTTATATCAAAATGCTCAGAAAAACATGAGTGATCCAAAATCTTTATCATCATGCATAATTGATCACAATTACAATAATGTGCTCTAGTAGTAATTATAATCACTAAGTTTAAATATGGGGTTTAGTCCAAATAATGCAATAAATATAATGGGGACCCCATTTAACTTGTTGGTCATGTTCAAAACTTCTAGGGTGCATTTAAAATGTCACATCATCATCCTTGTATGCATTGCACAATTGCCATTGTGTTGATTGTTTTTCTGGTGTTGTTTGTGCATCGGTAGATCAAGGAGGTGAAGTGCCACCCCCGTCTTGTGATGATCCGTATTACCAGCCGTATCAACAAGGCAAGCGTAATCCCCCCTCTGAGCATATCTTATCCTATTTTCCGCAAGTATTTTCTCCACTATAATATTGCATGCGGTTCTAAATGTCAATTTTGTTGGATTAGAGTATCCTATAGTTGCATTAAGTTTCCGATGCCAATACCTGTTTCCCCTCCTATTATCCATAGGATTGTTTTGTGGCCTGAGATACCTACTATGCTATGTTGATGCTTAGCCATGCTTAGTAAATGCTTAGCTGTACGATGGATGGTTCGTGTTGGAAACAGGTGATGAGGTAAATGGTTGATGGTGGAGAATTGTGGAGACGGATAATAAAATGCTAAAAGGTGGGGATGAGAGGCCACTGTAGTTGTGGTGCTTCGTCTCGTTACCATCGCCTAGGTGCGAGTGCTATACCTCTTGAACCAAGACTGAGCGTGCAACCATGCGTGAGGCCCATGCATTTGCAGGAACCCTCATAGACTAAATAACTCGGGCGGGGCTAGCCAGGGTCCTCTAGTTCGGGCGGTTCTAAATCTTTTCGAAAAGTCGTGTCCGCGGTTATGGACGACTTGGGAAGTGAAGGTAAGATCATAGAATAACTTTAACGGAATGATTAAAAACTGGGTACTAGAGGTACCACTCAAGATTGAAAGGTGAGCTTCCTCGAGGGTGATTCGGGGAGGTGCCTTGGTGAAACAGGTACAGTGGTTGATGATGGTTGATGTTGAGTAAGGTGATGAAAGAGAAGAGTACTCCTTACCTCTTTTGAAAATACTCTGAATAGTCGATGCCTTTGAGTTATGTTTTCATGAATAAAATCAGCTTTATGCAAAACAACCATATAACTTTGAAAGCCTCATCGAGCATATATTAGCTCTTAATCTTGCGAGTTCGTCGAACTCAACGTCGTTTGCTTATTTTCAGGAGAGGACTTCACCGCCCTCGAAGGTGGGTTCTTTGTGGATGTTGACGAGTTGTCTGGGGTTCCCAGGTGGCAGCTTGGGACATCCCGGAACAGCTGGCGCTGGATGTTTATTTGCAGGCCTCTTAGGCCATAATTTGGTTCTTGTTGTTTAGAACAACACACTTCGCTTCCGCATGTTGTAATGTTGGGTCTGTGACCTCTGGTTGTCATTTGCTATCTTTCTCTATTATAAGAGTTGAATTATAATGATTTTTGTGTCATAGAGTCTGTGATGTGCCAGTTGTTCCACAAGTCTTGATCTCTCTATTATGCTTTGATAGTGTGCCTGCTGGTATCGGATAACCGGAGACACAGTATCACTGTATAGCAGTCAGGTCAGGGCGCCACACTCCATATACCCCACGCATGGTTGCACACTCGGTCTTGGCTTCGAAGGGGAGAACTCGCACTTAGGCGGCGAGAACGAGACAACCCACCACGTCCCACATGGCCTCTCATCCCCGTCTTTAAGCATTTTATTCTATCGGTATCCACATTCCTCCACTATCACCCGGACATTCCCTCAACAGTTCCATAATGAAATATCCATCGGACGACTAAGCATTTAACTAAGCAGGGCTAAGCATCAACCTATTTTAGCTAAATAGCTCTGGCCAACAATACATTCCTAGGGTTAATAGGAGGGGAAACAAGTAATGGCATCGAAAACATAATGCAACTATAGGATACTCTAATTGAACCAAATTGACATTTGGAACCGCATGCAATATTATAGTGGAGAAAATATTTGCGGAAAACATAGGAGGAGACATGCTCAGAGGGGGGATTACGCTTGCCTTGTTCGACGGGCTGGTAATACGGGTCGTCGGGGTATTGCGGTGGAACCCCGACTGTTTGATCTATCGATGCATAAAAACACCGGAAAGAATAACAATCAATAACCACACATGCATAACAAATGCAACGCACAAACACATGATGGCATGACATTTCTAATGCACTGAATTTACTGAAAACTATCTAGCAATTTAAATGGGGTGCCAGAATAATTATTCCGACAAAAGAGAAACTATACCCCATAGTTAACTTAATGATTTCTCTAACTTCTAGAAATGCAGTGCTGTAATTGTGATCAAATATGCATGAGGATGATGTTAATGGACAGTACCTACTTTTATAAGCAATTTGATATATTAAACACATTTTTTGATTATCCAATAAAAAGTTATTGCATTTTTAAATTCCATTTTAAATCTGCCATTTTACTAATTTATTTTTAACACCCGTAAAACTAATTCTCCTTGGTTTGATAAAAAGATGAAACATGAAGTATATCAAGTACTGAACATTTGGATAGGTCAAACTTAAATTTTGGATCATTATTTTAAAAGATATGCATTTTCCAAGATTATTTCTTTTCTACCATTTTTATTATTTCAATAAAACAGCACATAAACTAATTTAATTGGATGGACAAATCATACCAATAGACAGGTTTTAAATCCCTGAACATTTTGATATATTATTTGCAATTTTTGGTTAAGTATTTAAATAGTTATGAATTTTTCAAGTTTAAATCATTTTCTGTCTGTTTTAATTATTTACAGAAAACAAATGGGCCCGAAATTTTTTATACCGAGCCAGTGGCTAGCCGCAGCCACTAACCTGTGGGCCCGTGGCCACGCTGGCACCCACGTGGACGCGCGGGAACCCGCGGCCAGGTTTGACCGGAGCGCAGCGGCAGTCGCCGGCGACGGCGAGGACGGACGCAGCGTTCTACGACACTACTGCGCATGGCACGAGGTGCTACAGACTCGTAGGAGCACGGGGAGCATGAATCTGGTGGCACCGCTGGCTAATGGTCGCCAGAGCAACGACTGCGGCGAGCTACCGCGGCGAACTCCGGCGAGCTACTGCTATCTACGACTACGGGCGCACATTGACGAGTCTGAGAGCACGAGGAGGAAGGTTAGCTCACCCTCGACGCGTGCACGGGCTTGACGAGGACGGAGGAGCTCGAGAACGACCGTGAGCTTGCGTGGAGCGCCGTGGCCGGAGTTGAGGAAGAAGAGGACGGCGAGCTCGATTCCGGGCTCCCCTGTCCGATTCTTTTTACGCAGAGGAAGCAAACGACACGGCGATCCTTTTGCCCCACCCAGCTCCGAGCGACGGTGGCTACAACAGCGGGAAGCAGCGATCGACGGTGATCTGGCGTTCGGGTCCCGTGGAGAAAAAGGGAGAGAAATGAGGAGAGGGAGCAGCGAGGGAGCAGAGGAGCACGGGCGGTCTTCTTATCCTTCTCGCAGGGGACAGAGAGGAGGGGGTCCGGCGAGGAGCGGTGTGGGGGCTTGGGCGGTGCGGCGCCGCGGGGAACACGGCGGCGGGTCGCCCGGCTACAGGAAGGAGAAGGTGGTTTTACAAAAAACCCTTGGCAAACTTTTCCCCATCACAAACTAGTCATTTTCTCTTTTCTTTATTTTTCTTTTAAAACCAGAAGCTCTTTGGGGATTTATTTGGGGCACTTAACTCATTTCAAAAATTATAAAAATATTTGGGCAGCCTCCCCATATCATGTAGAGGCTCCACAAAAATTGGTGTCTCAAAATAAAATCTTTTGAGCAACTTTTGTGCATTGGTTTTGAATATGGCATTTTTCATAATTACCAATTTATAATACTTTAGAATTTTTAAAGCAAGTTCAAAATATTATTTTTGAACTCTTGGAACTTCCTTGACAAATATTTTAGGTCACAAACTTTTGTTCAACTAATTAACATCATTTCACTAGAATTGTTGTTTGTTTCAAATGGACAACAAGTATGCATGGATGCCATGATGCATGGGAGGAAAGAAAAGTGAAAATTTGGTTCAAATTTTACAATACCAAAAGTGGGCTGTTACATTAGCGCTCCCAATACTTTTATTAGCCGCGCCTGACAAAAAACCGTGCCAAGTAACACCCTAACTACTTTACATCCAACCAATGAGTCGACTAATTTGCCCGGCACTAGCAGCTCAATCCTGACCCATTGGGAGGCGCTTGGACATGCCAGATGAAGCCGTGCGTGTCGCCTAATAGGCAACCTAACCCTATTATATAGTCACCCCAAAACTACTTTCCCTATTTGTTTTCACCACACTCTTCATCCTTTGCTCATCGTATTCTCTGGTCACCACTCCCCATACCGCGTCGGCGCCCCATCGATCTCCTGCCACAAAATATTGTCCTGCGGCCCTCCTTCGTCTCGCCAAGGGCTTCTCTTCAGTTCTTGTCGCCTCATGAGCGTAGAGCTTCCCGACGACCTCGTGCGCCCGCGTTGCTCACAACGTGTTTGGCCGATTGACTCCTAGGCTTCAAAGTTTTGGATTAACACGGCGCCAATGATTGGTTAATTGATTGCTTGATTATTTGATTCGTGTAGATCATGGATAGCAGCGACGATTTGGTGGTTCACCTATAGATGGAAGGAGAAACCAGCATCACTGCTGAAGAAGAGGAGCATTTGGTGATTCTCGCTTGTCTTCTACAAATTCAAACGAACAAGGCCGTGCTTGGTTGTGCAACGGAAACTTAAAATTTCCGCTTAGCATATTACGCAACAGGCCAAGATTTATATTATGAAGATATGCAACACCCCATAATGCTAGATCCAGAAAACTTACTACAACCATTGCGAAAGATCTTGTTGTAGTTGAAGTAAATGTCGGTGAAGCCTGATGAAAAATCTCACGTCCACGCCGGGAGGTGAGATTGCCTTTCGATTCTTGTCGTCGAGGGACTACTCGCGCAGCCCCGCTCTAGAAGTATCCACACGTACACCGCGCCAATCTGTCAGCGTTTTAGTGGTTGATCTAATCAGGGCTGATTAGAGCAATATGAGATTAGAAAGATCTAATTCTCAACACATGAGATCTACTAGAGAGAGAGATTAGAGCAATGTTGGAGGTGGCCAGAGGGGAGGGGAACTTGGGCAAGGGGAAAGTCCCCTAGCCCAATCCGGTTTGGGAGGGGGAGTTGGAGTTGGACCCGGCCCGGGAAGGGCCCGGCCGAACCAACCTGGGTGGGGTCCGGTCCGCCGGCCCACCCCCCTGCCCGCCCGCGTCCGCCCGCCCGCCTGGCTGCCACGTACGCCCGGCCCGCCTGGCCGTCGCGTTTGCCCGACCCGCCAGGCCGCCGTGTCCGCCCGCTGCCCGCCTAGCGGTGGTGTGGCTGTCATGTGGGCCCTAGGGCCCATATGGCGGCCACTTATTATTGGGCTTAATATTTTCCAATAATTAGTTATCAATTAAATAAATCAATATTTAATTAAATAATATTTTTTCTAATTAATTCTTATTTGAATATTTCCTTTTACAGAATATTCCCCGAATTAATGACCTATCATATAAAACACTTTTATATGGTCCGGGACACCCAGTGTCCGCAGACAAAATACTCTAAACAAATATTTCCACTTACATAAAACTTCCTCGAAATAAATCCGACAATAATAGAAACACTTCCTATTATCTCGAGACATTGAATGTCTGCCTTCTCTTTCTCTATACCTTCACTGGAACAAGTCCCGGTGACCTCGGAGCTACTCCGACACTATCTCATGACCACTAATACTACATCTTTATTCTCTCAATAAAAGATTGACACACAGCTTAAGTGTGAGACCCGAAAGGTTCGCTGTAATACATAGACATGCCTGGGAGCTTACCAGACAATAACCAGCTTTGAGACCTTGACGTCTGTACTGGCTCCTATGTATTACCGAGTGAACGACAGAACCTCTTTATGTTTCTCATTACGCTAATCCCCTTACGAACACGATACCAATGATATCTAGAGTGTGAGACAAATGTGCTCTAGTGTGATCAAAACGCTATGATCATAACACATATGAAACTCGTACCAATATCATTCTCTTTTCTCATGTCGTATTATCAATGTCTTGTGATAAATCACACTGTGTCTGGCCAGACGATTGGGGTGACATGATTATACTTGAGATGGCCTATAGGATGTATCTCTCCATCGCCTGGAGGAGTAAGTACCCTTCTTGAACAATCTCAGTTCCATTACTTATTCTAGTTCAAACCCAATAGTCATCGTTATGGTCCCCAGTTACGGCTGAACGTTAGATGACAATCAAAGCGTGAGTGTCGAATAAGCGGTCACTAGATGTTCTCAAGGTATAGGAACTAACTAATGAAAACACTGTATGATCTTTGCTATTCTTCATCTTGACGATTTTGTCTCATAGCAAGATCATAGGATGGGTCAGTTCAGTACTATTATCGTCCTGATAATAAACTCCTATAGTTACATGACTTATACAAAGTCCATGATCAGGAAAACACAATCATCAGGTAACAATATAGGCTAGTCTTAGAGACAACACTAGGAACACTTTTCCTTGTTCATATCTCTACGCGTGCATCAGAGGTTTTCCTCTTGAATACTTTTAATTCGCTATTCAAGTACCCAATGCAGTTGTAGCATAAAGATATAAACTATTAATAATAAACTTGGAGATAAAATAATACTAAATATTATTGTCTCTAGGGCATATCTCCAACGGTCTCCTACTTGCACTAGAGTCAATAATGATTCTAGTTAGTACGATGTCGTAACACCAAATGGAACTTAGGTGTTACTCATACTCCTGCATGCGGTCTGAGCCTGTGCCTTACATTTTGATCCAATCAAAATACATAAACTTATTTAACTCTTCTACATGTCAAACTCTACAATGTAAAGTCGGATTTATTAGGAATTGGATTTCGGCATTTCCGGTTCTGTAGTAGCATTAATAATATCAAGCGTCTCCGAATGATATTATCATACCGTCTATTGAAACCTCACCAAGTCAATGAATTTTATCCAATAACTTGCTTATCATGGCGTCTCACATCAATGATGCAACTATCCTTTTAAATGTTGTAGAATCACTCATAATATACTTAATGTTTGATAAAATCAAGACATACAGTATTTATCAATTGAAAAAATCACTCTCTGAATTTGAATCAATTAAGATTCGATTTCATAATTCCACCACAAATACATATACGAGAAACTTCTCAATAACGATTTCAAAAAAAGATAAACTTCTCAATATATTATTTGAAGCTTTACAAAATCTACCAAGTCGACAAACTTTTGTAATATCACTATCAGGTTCTCATCACAATACAAAAACCTTCAGGATCAATTACACTTTTAATTAACTGCCTTTATGAGAAAAGTTTTACCAAGTATTTCTCTTACTACCGGTGACTAAATATAATTTATCCATTGGAAACTTTCCGGCTTTACGCGCTACCACAGCAATGAACAAGAGAAACCATACAAAAATATGATTTGATCTTATTCCTATCTATTTGCTCATCATTGACTATGAAGGTCAACGTATCTTGCAAAAGTTCTTGCTACATGTTTCGAACAAATTTCTTTGCCTCAAAACACAATTCGAATTACCTTTCAGAATTGTTCTAAGCACATTCATACTCATGTTTATTAAATTTTCAATCTATCTCATAGATAAAATTCAATAAGACAATTTCTGACCTTTTATTTAAAACTCCTTTTAAAATCTTTATTTCACAAGATATACATTTTTGAATTTGGCCTAGCCTTATTCAACAAATATAATATCAGCTCCCACTGACTTTTAAGTCCCTTCGATTTACATAATGAAAAGAATAAAATTCTTACTCATTATTACGACTGACTTCAAACACTCATAACATAATTATTTAGATTACCTAGTAATCCAAAACAATTATTCTTAGCCATAACTTTTGCTACTTAGATCCTTTCTTTATGAAATATTCATGCCCAGTGATTTCACATCACATCCAAACTACTCTCAAGATAAAATCTTGGAGCTACATGAAAATTTCTCTTTGGATCTCATTTGACTTTTCAGTCAATTATGAGAATTCACCTTTTGCTTGTACCGTTTTGCATTTTGATCATGTCCTTAGATATTTGACAATTATATCACCTAGTGATAATATTATCAAATTCTTCACAGGATCATCCTTTTATAATACTTAGTTCAAATTATGTAGTGCATACATAAATTCCCGGATAAAGTAATGATATGAAAACATCTGCGTGTTAACCCTTCATTCTAACTTTACTCCGAAGACTCCCAGTCTTAACTTAGTATTTTATTTCCACTACAAACTTTATGAGAAGACACTTTTGTCTAATTCCAAAGTCAACAAGCATTTGGATTTGTTTGTGGAAATAACTGCCAACACAAAATTGGACTTAAATGCAAAACCGATGTCAAATACGAATCATTACTTTGATTCAAGAATTAACATCCCAAAACTTCATCAAAATAACACTAAGTTAAACTTGATTCAAGTTATAAATACAAACAAATTATTATATTTACTTTTAGTGGGTAATTTGGAATATATACATCTCAGACAACAAGACACTTGGACAAATTTATTATAACAATCTTATAAATCCTTGTCTCACAAAATATTTTCATTATCATGACATTTCGAATTACCAAAATTAATCATGAGTAATGTGACTAAGAAAACTTTCTTTTGTCAATCATGTTATAATACATTTTATTAAGCCTTCTTTAACTTCATCAAATTTCTTTGATCTCTTATTTTGATTCACACATACTCCCACTTAATTTTTTGAAATATTGCAACTTCAATAATCTCATTAATTCTATTTCATTAATATGCAACTTCATATTAAATCTTCAATAGAATTTCATTAATGGGAAGTCTCCACACCTTTATGTAATTTTGAAATTTACTAGTGCCTAGCACTTTGCCAATTTCGAATTTTACCAAATACCTAGTACTTGTGGATTTCGATTTTTATTAAGTGCCCAGCACTCCATAAATTTCGAATTGTTCAAGTGCCTAGCACTTTTGTGGATTTTTAGTTTTGTCCATTTAATCTTGGAATAACTTTAAGAGTCTCAAAAGAGAACCATTGAAAAGCTTCTTCCAAAATTCAGCAACTAAACCAAAATCAAACATCATTCAAAACTTTAAATGATATTTTGAATCAAAACAATCAAGACTTAGCAAAACTAAATTAAAGACATATTACAATAAATAAGATCATAAACCGAATTCACAAAATGTGAACTCCCACACATACTTTAATATCCGAACATAACTTTGTTCCAGAATCTCAAAATATTCATTACAAAATGATCGAACTTAAAATAACTCTTATTTAAAGTCCTAGTGTAGATCTCCTTTATTGACTTGGACTTGTAGTTGAAGTAGTGGTCACTTTGTAGATCTTCCACTGCGCTTCTTCCACACTTTGAGATGATCAGTGATACGTCTCAAACGTATCTATAATTTTTGATGTTCCATGCTTGTTTTATACATATTGCTACATGTTTTATATACACTTCATAGAATTTTTATGCATTTTCTGGGACTAACCTATTAATAAGATGACACAGTGCCAGTTCCTGTTTTTTGTTGTTTTTCCATTTCAGAAAAGCTAGTCAGGAAATATTCTCGGAATTGGACGAAAATTAACGGAGCCCAGTTTTTCACCGACACGAAGACGAAGTCCGAAGGGCGCACGAAGAAGCGACCCAGGGGAGCCAAACACCACTAGGGCGCGGCCCCCCGCCAGGTGCATCGTGGTGGTGTATGGGGCCCTCGGCTGGCCCCACGCGCCGCCCTTTCGCCTATATATTGCCTCCGTCCCGAAAACCCTAAATACCCGAGCATTATTCCACAAAAAGTTCCGTCGCCGACGCCGTCATCAACCCTAGTTCGGGAGGGTTCTGAAGCTCTTCCCGGCACCCTGCCAGAGAGGGAGATCATCACCGGAGGGCTCTACATCACCATGCCCACCTCCGGAGTGATATGTGAGTAGTTCATACTTGGACTACGGGTCCATAGCAGTAGCTAGATGGTTGTCTCTCCACTTTGTGCTATCATGTTTAGATCTTGCGAGCTGCCTAACATGATCAAGATCATCTTATTATAATGCTACATGTTGTGTTTGCTGGGATCCGATGAATAGTGATGTTATGATCAAGTTGTTTATCAATCTATCTACTGTTTTTTTATGTTCTTGCATGCTCTCCGTTGCTAGTAGATGCTTTGGCCAAGTAGATGCTTGTGACTCCAAGATGGAGTATTTATGCTCGATAGTGGGTTCATGCCTCTAGTAATCTGGGTGAGTGACAAGAACATCTAAGGTTGTGGATGTGTTGTTGCCACTAGGGATAAAATATTTAATGCTTAGCTTAAGGGTACTACTGTTAAGTCTAATGCATTTGTTTACATTACACACTTTGCTTAATGCAATAATCTGTTGTTTGCAACTTAATACTAACGGGAGATACAAATGCTATCCCGGAAGTGGATTATTTAGGCATGGATGCAGCTGGTAAGCAGTCCATGTATTATGTTGTAATGCCCAATAAATACTATAATAAACTATCTTGTCATATATTGCATTGTCATGCGCTTGCTATTTATCAATTGCCCAGTTGTAATTTGTTTACCCAACATGCATGTTATCTTTTATGGAGAGACACCACTACTGAACTGTGGACCCCGGTCCATTCTTTTACACTAATAAAAACACCAACTGCAATCATCTTTTCTCTGTTACTTTCTGCATTTATTATTATTCTCCACACCATATGTTTAATCATTTGTATTCAGCAAGCCGGGAAGATTGACAACCTTCCTGTTTCATTGGGGCAAAGTAGTTTTATTGTGTTGTGTGCAGGTCCGCGTCAACCAGCAAATCATCTGACATTGCGTCGTGCCATATTTTCTGGTGCCGTTGACAACCTTCTGAAGCACTTTTGACTCCTACTGGATTGATAACCTTGGTAGATATCAAGGGAAAATTGCTATTGCACTACATCATACCTTCCTCTTGGGGTCTCCCAACGAACGTGTGTTTTCACGTCATCAAGCACATTTTCTTGCGCCGTTGCCGGGAAGTCAAGAGGCTACAGCAAGGGGAGTCTCACATATCCAATCTCATTACTTTGTTTTTGCCATGCTTAGTTTGTTTTATTTTATCTTGTTTGCTTTTTAAAATCAAAAACATAAAAAATATTAAATTCCTGTGTTTAGTTTATTCGGTTGTTTAGTTTTACTTTTTGTTTTAATTATCATGTCTAGTCCTGCTCCTTATACTATGTCACCTGAAACTGAAGTTCTTACTTTTAAGCAAGGGAGTGAAGAAAGTTTTAAAGATGCTTGGTCTAGAATTTTTTATTCTTATGGAAGAACAGAACCTAGAATCACCTTGAGCCTGTTTCTTAGTAGCTTTTATTTCGGTCTCGTTCTTTGCTATAGATATGCTTTGGATGCTATAGTAGGAGGGGGGATTTCCTTCGTCATGATGGGATCAAGCCTTCAATGCCATAAAAAAATTAATAGCAGCATCCTCTTCCTCAACTAGTAAAATAAATTTAGCGCTTGAGGGCATCTATGAAAGAATGGATTCTCTTGAGGCAGATATGTGTAGTTTAAGAGAAGCTTATAACCTGGTTCGTGAACACCATGAGAATGCTCCTTTTAATTTCGAACCTTCAGGATGGGTTCCCTCGATAAAAATTGCAATTAATGGGGAAATTTTTCATGCCTACTGTGATATTATGACAGAATTTTGCTTAATGCCCAGGACTATCTATGACTCTTTAAATCTGTGGGATCTTTCTAAATGTGGGAATCACATAACTTTTGCCGATAACTCTATTAAAATTCCTTTTGGAACTACTGAAGGAGTCTTTACAAAAATTATGGGAGCCATGGTACCTATTGATTATTATGTTATTGAGTGTGCAGGCGAAGGGCATATTACACTTGGAAGATCATTGTTGAAACTCTTTGGAGCTGTCATAGACATGAACAAGGGCACTATGAGGTTTCACTCCCCGTTAAAATGCCACCATGTTTTTCCTCAGCTTAAAAGTAAAAGTAAGAGTAAGAGGTCCAAAGGTAAAAGTTTTGATGTTTCCACTCTTGATAATACTTGATTCATGCTTTGTGCCTAGCTAAAAGGCGTTAAAGAAAAGCGTTTATGGGAAGCAACCCATTTTATTTTTGGTTATTTTATTTTGTTGAGTTAAGGAATTAGCTTACTTCTGTAATAATTCCTTTGTATCTTTTATTTTTCGTTTTGTTGTGCCAAGAAGAGCCTCTAATAGCAAGATAGCACTAAAAGTTTAGTTTGCTGTCCAGAAACAGATTTCTGTGCCTCACGGTAAAAATTCGTGAAAAATCACGGAACAGTATTTTAATCTGAAATTTTTTGTACAGAAGCCTGAGATTTTTACCTATCTTTCGGTAGTTCAGCGTTTTCTGATTTGAGCGACGTAAGTGCCTCCAAAAAATCGTTTTCACGGACTATTCTGGTTTTGACAGATTCTGTCTAGTTTTGCATTCTCTCTTTTACAAGTGTTAAGTGAAATTCTTTAAAGGTGAAAGAGCTTCACATAAGGCTAGTAAACAGTAGCTAATGTTTATAATGTGTCTTTACAGAACCAAGTGAGATTATGATTTGATGCACTAACCCTCTAATGAAGTTTACTCTGAGTTTGGTGTGAAGCAAGTTTTCAAATATTAAGAGAGAAGGGTGATAAAATAAGATCAAGAAGAGTGAAGAGGAATGATCTGCTTGCTGCAGAAATAACGTTCCTCAGTGGGAGACACTCTTAAAAAGTCTGGTTGGCAGGGGTAATATTGTATTATTTGCTACCATTCGTTGACCATTAACATGCACCTCTCAAAATATATTTGTACTCTCTATATGATTTCAAAAACTAAAAAGCTCTAGCACATGACATAATCCCTGCTTCCCTCTGCGAAGGGCCTTTTTTTTACTTTTATGTTGAGTCAGTTTTCCTACTCCTATCTATTCTCCACAAGCAAACACTAGTGTCAACTTTGGTACAAGAATTGTTATATGTTAGCATATTAGACTAATTATGCTACTTTGTGTTGACAATATCCATGAGATAAATATGTTGAAAGTTGAAGCAAATGCTGAAACTTAAATCTTCCTTTTTGTTGGTCAAACACTTTTAATTCGAAAATGTTGCTTGGTGAGCTAACTTTTATGCAAATTCTCATAGCTCATGTCTCCAAAGTACTATCAATAAAAAGTTTTTTTATTTGTATGTGATGCATGTAAAATGCATACATGAACTTTACATGTTATTCCATGTTATTTGCATCATATAAGGGTTATATTCATGATTTATATTGAGTTTTGGGGATAATTAACAACTTCCCCATTTTTCTGGAATTAACCTTGCACTGCCAGTTTTTCTATATTTTTACGTTTCAGGCGACCAAATCACGTCATAATGACCTGAGATTTTACGGGGATCACTTTTTTTGGACGGAACGAAACGTAGGCGCAAAGGAAATGAAGAAACGGAGACCAGAAGGCCAAAAGGGGTGGGCCCACGCGGCCAGATTCCCTGACCGCGTGGGACCCACCAAATTGGCCCTCGGGCCTCCGCTGCCGTCGATCCTTCTTCCTGAAGCTTCGTCTTGACCTAAAAACGACTATATATAGACCACCCAGGGCTTTCGCGAAAGGGAGCGCCGCCGAAACACAGAAACCACGAAACAGAGACCTGGAGCTGATGATTGGAGGGGGAAAACTCTGGCGGGGCGCTGCCGGCGTGGTCTCCTTCTCCTCCAACAACATCTCCACCGACACCATGATGAAGAGGGAGTAGTCCACCCTGGACTATGGGTTTGTGGAAGTAACTTATGTATCTCTCCTCTCTATGAGCTTCACTAATTAGTACCGTATGAGCTGCTGAACATGATTACGGTCATCTATGTAATTTCTTTGTGGTGGATCTTTATTATGAGTTAATACATGTTTGAGATTGCAATGGTTTTGTTTCAGTTATGAAAGTAGATGCATATTATGTACCCCGTTCTTATTTACTTGTCATGATCAAGCATGTTTATGAGAGAGAACAACTTACACTTGAGATCTCTATGTTAGGACGTGATGCCCATATTATTAATAACTTGTCAAACCATGTCTTGCCATCTTTCATGTTAATTTTAGTGTTCCATTGTCTACCACGTTATCAAGAGAGAGTGCATTTGTGAAACCATCAACCCCGGTCCATTTTTAATCATAAGAAACACCTTTCCAACACTTTTATCACCACTTTTGTTTGCTGCCATTATTATATCCGAAAATACATAAATACTTTTACATCTTGCATTCACATTATAAAACCCAAAAATATCATTTATCATTGTTTCCACCATCCTTGCATATTTATTTTACCATCATTGCATATTTACTACTGTTTGCATATTTATTTTATTATCATTCTCACCCCTTGTGCTTGACAACCACTTGGTGAGGTTGAGGGCACAAAACAATTTATTTTGTTGCAGATTCTCAAGAGAAGGATAAGGAGATAACACCTGAAATACTGGTTCCCCAAGAGTTCGATATTAAACCCTCGAGTCACCCCTCGTGGGGAAAACTGTCTTCCACTACTACATACACTCTGCACTTGGAGTCTCAACCTAACCCTTTTTCTTTTAACGATGGTAACTACGTTAAGGGCCATCAAGACCGTTTTCTGGCGCCGTTGCCGGGGAACCATAGCTGAAAGGTTTATCCAAGGATCACTCACATCAAGTCAACTTCATCACCAGCTTGTAACAACCTGAGCTTGGGGAGGTTGCACCTACGTGAGCATCATCTTATCCATCTTTACCAACAATCATTTTATTTTGTTTTGTTCTTGTCTTGCATATCATCTTTATATTTCGGTTGGCATATTTATATTCAGTTTTGCATTTTTGTGTTGCATTTTTTATTTCGAGTTGCATTAGTGTCATTTTACTTTCAGTTTTGCATTAAAAAATTATAAACACATAAAAACTTGCAATCATGAGTCTTGAAAGCAAAAAGAAAGTGAGTCTTCCTTTAAGTTCCATTTCTAGTTTTAAACAACAACCTGGAGAAACATTAAAAGATGCCTGGGTTAGAATTAATAGGATGCACTATGAAGATCCTACACCTTGTGAAGATGAAAAGCTAGATCTTTACTTTTATTATGGAATAGATCCTTGGTATCAAAATGCTTTAGATGGGGCTACAGGTGGAAGTTTTATCCTGTCAACACCATCCTGTGCGGCCATGACACTTAGAAGAATTTTTGGTAACTTTGTTGGTAGAAAGAAAAAGGTAGAGGATACCACAGTAGCACTTGCATTATCTAAAGATAAATTCGAAGCTGGTTTAGAGAAACTACCAAATAAAGAGGATTTTGAACAACTAGCATCTGTTTCTAAAAATATTATTCCTAAGATAAATGATGAATTAGTTAATGTCATGCATAAACTAAGATTATGTGCGAAAGAATTTCTTGAAAAAGATATTAGTCTCAACAGTATTGAGGAAAAATTGGTTTGTGTTAGTGATTTATTAAGGAAAACCCATCATTTAAACATGTGAAGGAACTCTATTATATACTTAAAACACAGGATAACCGATGGTCAGGATTAAACAACTAAAAGCGAACGGTGTAGATTAAAAAGTTATACTACCAGAAGCAACATACGTGCGCAAGCAAGGTAAGATAAAGAGATCATATGTTGGCAGAACTGTGGGCTGAGATAATTCCTTACCGACACACTACTGATGGATTTATCTCCGGCTTAGTAGAAGAGAAGGAACGGCCTGGATTAACTAGACTTAGACCATATGAAGAAATACGGCTCAGATTTGCTGAAGAGTTTTTGTACTACAAACAGACACGCATAAATTAACTTGCGGAGATATCCAAGAGAGGTACGTTCACAACATATATCTCAGGAAAAGAACAGCACTGTGTACTTGCCGATTAATTCCAGTTCGTGAGGCACACGGAAACATCTCATTGGGATAGAAAAAGGAAACGTCCTATGACAGCTTACATGCATATATATACAGCATCCATAAACGTAGAAGCACAAACTCGCACACATGCGGTCGCCGGCACAACACCTGATGCACGAACGCTGGACGTCAAAAGGGAGTTGCTGGACGTCAAAAAGGAGATGCGGGACGCTGGACGCCGCCGGCCGGCCGGCCGGCGATGCCAATGTCTATGGCGATGACAAGACGGAGCGACGAAACATGGAGAAGCTCGGCCTCGAGGAGATCGATACTTAGGGCTGTCCACGATGTTACATTGATCGGCCGGACATGCACAAGGATTCAACAAGGCTATGGTCGAGACACTATTGGGCGAGCTCCGCGACACCATCCCTGATTCCCCGTCGTCATCATGCACTCAAGACTCATCACCAGATTTTTCAAGGACCTATTTGACACCTCTGCACATCAATCTTCTTTATCGTCATCAATCTCTCCAACGGCGATCACTGTTAGATTCTGGAGCTGCGCTCCCTGAGAGAGGTTATTCTTGCGGCCTCCATGCAGGCATCTCTATGATCGCTCTCCAGTCCGATTCTACTGCAGATTGCTAGGGCACTATACGTCGGTGCATGTATGATGCATCAAGCCATAAAGTGAATATGATCGGCTAGATGAACACGGCGGATTCATCACGATAATCTCCGGCCGGCCGTCGTTTTGGGAGCATTTGACATATCTCCGGCCGGCGTACATTCGTTTCTGTCCAAGCTACTGACAGTGATAATTGCAGGGTTCATCGGCGGCCGGAAAGTTAGCTTCGCCTCATCTAGGCGTACTTGACGCGAGAGCTAATCTAGGTCAGATGATTTATTTTCTATGTGAGCTACTAATAGTGATAGTTGCAGGGTTTATCGGGGCGGACGGAATGCAGGATTTCCCTCGATTGTTGACTCCATCGCTTTCTGGTGTTCACGTGATTGTCCTGGTGTTCGCGTAATAGCTAGCTATAGTATGATCCGATCTAACGTGATCGTGTGGCAGCGTTCGTCGGCGGCCGGAAAGTGAGATTTCCTTGATTTTTTACTCCCTCGAATCGAGGTAATCACTTCATAGCTAGGTATAATTGGATCTGATCCAGTCAACAAATGAGAGCATATACATTGTGAATCTCACTGGCGGAAACGCCAACAAGAGATCATGAGATTTTGTTCATGAATATGGTCTTCAATCTCACATGCATGTCCACAGAGCACAGCAATGCAAGGCGGTCATGCATGCAGATCAGGCCGCATCAGCCGAATCAGCTAATCCTAGCCAGTATGTGTGCGTGGAGCACCGATCAAGGTTTGTTTCCTTTACTGAACAAATTAGCCTCAGCAACAGCCGATTTAAAAAGTTAACCCACGGACGCGATTACTCCGCTGCCTCGCAATTGCAAGGGACATCGCCTCTGTACCGGTGTTGATTTTCTAGACCCAGACTGTATTCAGCCTGTTTATATTCAGTGATTTGTGAGAAGAGTTAAAATCGATTAGTATGGACACGAGTTTTCTATGGCTGGAGAGCGGATTTCTCATGCATGGGTCAAATAATTCAGATATAATTAATCTTATATGTATTGTTCCCTAATAATCAATATACAGATATTCCAAGAGTTTTTTTATTTGGGATCCTGCAGCATGTGAGTCTGCAGAATACCAGCCGGTGAGAGTATTTTAAGTAGGGACAACACCTAGATTATATTGGGGTAGGTGAATAGGTATACTCTCCTACCGATCAGTATTGCTGATTTGTTGTTTATTGATACGGAATGCACAGGTGTGTGGGGAAGATATTGCTGAAATCACTCAAACTATGCAGGTAATCCAAGGGCTAATAGTGATTTTCTACCAGGTCATAACAGTTGCGAGGGGTACTGCAAATACGTGAGTATCCAGACAACTGGGCGATGCTCGGTTCGGTTCATGTAAGTATTTTCCCTGCGGATATGAGATACTACATACATAACTTTGATCTTCACAAAATGTTCTATACCTTGGAACAAAGGTAATAGTTGCACACTACAAAACGTACACTATATCTACTTTTGGTACATAATTTGTGAACAAAATATGTTGGGGTTAAATATAGAGACTAGGATATAAAGCGAAATATAAAACCACTGATATTAAATCCGTTGGCTTAGCACAACAAGCTAATATGGCAATGGCATTTGTCTTTCTGGCTTTCACATTACAAGGTTGTCCATATGCACGAACAATCTATTAATATATTACACATAAATAGATGCAAAAATATAAGTTTATTGACAAAGGAAAACACGTTAGCTACAATCATCTCTTTGTGTGATATTAGTTCTATTGTAGATGCAGATTAAATCTTTAAAAAACTGGATAATGACCAAAGGTTTGAAAAAGGAAATAATATAGAGATACTCGGTGAATCTAGCCGCGCAAATGCGCGGGCCACCCAGCTAGTTCCTATTAAGAAACAAGTTTGGATTAAAAAAGAGAGAAAAGTTGAGAAAGTTAAAATGCTTAGTAAGTTAAGGAACCATTTGTTGATTTAGAGAAGTGTAGATTGCATGAATTAATTTCTATCTTACAAAAACTTGCAAGTGATCCTTCTGTTAATATTAACCAGGCTGGTTTTGGTTCCTATATTGCTAATCAAGTCTTAAAAGAAAAGATTGCTAGGTACAATCAAGAAGCTATGATACCACCTAAGTTTGGGGATATCTGGATCCCTAAGGTACTAGTAACCATTGAAAAAGAGACACACCATGCCATTTTAGATCTAGGATCTAGTGTCTCTATATTATCTAAATAACTATATGAAGTCCTTGAACTTAAAAATATTGAGAAATGCTCTATTGAACTTGCACTTGCTGATGATTCCATTAGACATGCTCTAGGAAAAGTAAGTGATGTTATGGTAGAGTTACACATGACTTTTGTGCCTGTTGATTTTCTAATCATGGACATGGGGAATAAAACCTCTAGTCCTATTATTTTGCGAAGACCTTTTCTTCGTACTACAGGTGCCATTATTGATTCAAAGGAAGGGAATGTGAAGTTTCAGTTTCCACATAAGAAGAGCATGGAACACTTCCCAAGGAAGAGGGACACACCAAGGTTCAAGCTCCCTCATGAGCTACGTCCCCTTTGATTATCAAGTAACTAAGCCTAGCTATATGGCTATAAAGAAAGCGCTTTATGGGAGGCAACCCGGTTGTTTTTGTTTGAGATTTTCTTTGAGTCCTCTTGTTGTAACAAGAGAGTAGTTTGTTAGTTTTGTTTCTGGGATTTTTAATAAAGAACCAAGTTTTACCTATTTTGGGTTTGAAAAGTTGCTATTCATTTTCGGAGAGTTTTCTGCCTGCACGAAGTCTGTGCACGGTTTGATTTTTCATATTTTTTTATCTGTAACTCCGATTGAGCTGTAATTTGAACAGTAGCTTCAACTTTTCATCCTCTGCACACGTGATTTTTTGCAGATTTTTCTGGCGAGTTTAAGTAGGGTAGAAAAATGCGTTTTGCTGCTGCTATTTTTCTTGACAGATTATGTCTTGATATTGTTTGATGCATTCTTTGAGCTTTTTGCTTAAATCTTTTTGATTCAATTGAGTTTATGAGTAGGCATACAACATTATATACTCTCTGGACATTCATATGAATTGTTGACTAATGATTTTATGCAGCAAGGAACCTATTTGTTTATCACTACTAATATCACCCCACAGAAAAGAAATGGGAGAAATGGTGTTTTGAAGTTTTTTCACAGGGATTAGAAGAGCTGCACCAAGAGCTATCCAAGGAATGGTGAAGACCATAAGCTTGGGGATGTCAAGACAACCCCACTAGACCAACACACTCTCGGTTTGCACACGTCTAACTTCTGTTTTTCGATCAATGCACTTTATCGTATAAACTTGGAGCGCCTTTTATTTGCTTTTTGTTATTTCGGTTTGATTTTTATTTTCTTGAGACCACCACTATCATTTATATATGAGAGAGCTACTAGAAGTTTGGGTTGAATTAAGTTGGATGCTATTAAAATATATTGGGATAGGGATGTTTGACTTGATTTTAAAAGATACATATAGTTGCATAATTCATGTGTTTTGAATGAATGTTAATTTGCAAGTGTGTTGTCAAGCGCTATCTTTTACCATGTTTAGATGTTGAATTTTAACTTTACTTGGTTTAACATGGATTGATTAGTTCTATGGACACTTATGCATACATTTAGATGGTCAACTTTCTCCCTATTGCTAGTCCAAAAATTACAAGAAGTAAAAAGCTTGTTTCCCAACACCTTCAACCAAAGTTTTTCCAGTGAGTCCACCATATCTACCTATTAGCTTTATGCTATTCCAAGTATGTTTATCATGTTATATTGTGTTATCTACATTTCTGAATTTAAAATCTTATGTTATTGATTGTCATGGGAAAAATTGGTTAAAAGCTCTCACGAACTTGATGCACAATTTACTTTTATTGCATTTAATAAGCATGAACCATTGTGATTAAAATTATGAAGTTGTGGGCTTGACAATAGTTTTGGTTGGGAGTTACCCATATGAGCTGTCACATGGCAAGCTTTCAACATTGCACTTATTTATATTTAGTTGATGTCATGTACTTTTGTTTATGGATGCCTATCATGGGTGAAATGAATGTGGATACTTAGTAAGTTCAAAGAGTTTGTATAAATGGTTAGAGAAATGCCTGGGCCGCTAATCTAAGCCATGCATCATTCATGGTGGAAATTTACAGCATAACCATAATATTCATTCAGTGATGCACCTCATAATAAAAAGCTATACCCATAGTAAATAAAAGAGTGCTGAGATTGTTCATTGTCTGTTTGTCTTGTTGTTTTGACATGGGCTTGTTCATGTCAAGGGGCAAGAGGTACCCCAGTGCAGTTCTTGATGATACTATTATTACTTGCAATGACCTCTATTTTAATTTACTTTGTGGACCAAAGTGAGTAACACATGGTGTAGGTACTTGTATTCAAGGGACATGAGACATTCAACCAATACATTGTCAAGCACACCACTCATATTTGCTTTCACTTTAAACATTAATCATTCAAGATGCTATGATAGGGGTAATGAGAGCTCCACACCAATGACTACCACATTGCAAGCATTAACATAAGTAGAAGTGTTTGGAAGTTAGATGAAACTTATTCATGCTTTACCTCTACTTATTTATCTATCCAAAGTGTCCACCTTTTATATTCAGTTTTCATAAGAAGTACTCTATGACCACCATAGGATGTTTTTACTTTTCATTATGCATACATTTGGTCCATAGTACTTTCTTCTATGTTACACTTTGTGAATTTATCATTGAACATCTTTACATTGAGTATTTGATATCACTTCATAATTTTATGTAGCAATAGTAATCACCTTTGATATCCATTGATAGCATTAAAATGCAAAGTCCATGTTGGTTTTATCACCTTCATACTCGGGACGAGCATGGGTTAAGCTTGGGGATGTTGATGCATGTAAAATGCATACATGAACTTTACATTTCATTACATGTTATTCCATGTTATTTGCATCATATAAGGGTTATATTCATGATTTATATTGAGTTTTAGGGATAATTAACAACTTCCCCATTTTTCTGGAATTAACCCTGCACTGTCAGAAAACCCTTTTTTCAATATTTTTACGTTTCAGGCGACCAAATCACGTCATAATGACCTGAGATTTTACGGGGATCACTTTTTTGGAAGGAACGAAACGTAGGCGCAAAGGAAACGAAGAAACGGAGACTAGAAGGCCGAAAGGGGTGGGCCCACGCGGCCAGATTCCCTGACCGCGTGGGACCCACCAAATTGGCCCTCGGGCCTCCGCTGTCGTCGATCCTTCTTCCCGAAGCTTCGTCTTGACCTAAAAACGACTATATATAGACCCCTCCCCCAGGGCTTTCGCGAAAGGGAGCGCCACCGAAACACAGAAACCACAAAACAGAGACCTGGAGCTGAAGATTGGAGGGGGAAAACTCCGGCGGGGCGCTGCCGACGTGGTCTCCTTCTCCTCCAACAACATCTCCACCGACACCATGATGAAGAGGGAGTAGTCCACCCCTGGACTATGGGTTTGTGGAAGTAACTTATGAATCTCTCCTCTCTATGAGCTTCACTAATTAGTACCGTATGAGCTGCTGAACATGATTGCGGTCATCTATGTAATTCCTTTGTGGGATCTTTATTATGAGTTAATACATGTTTGAGATTGCAATGGTTTTGTTTCAGTTATGAAAGTAGATGCATATTATGTACCCTGTTCTTATTTACTTGTCATGATCAAGCATGTTTATGAGAGCATGTGAGGGGGAACGTGTGCATTAGTTGGAGTAACGGGGGGTGGCTAGTGCAGTGAACGTGACAGATAGTTCTGCGATCCACTTGGGTTTTTACCTTACTTTGTTGCCTCACTAGGTATAAACAAAAATACCATGCTACCGGAGAGTGGATGTGACCTTGGCCACTACCTCCATGACTAGATCTAGCATGTTCTTATTTTAACTTCATGTCATTGAACTTATTGCTATGCTCTAATTTATCTTAATTACTAAAGTGTTATGATTTAGTTCGCATCTTGGTGGAGCATAAGAGAGAGAACAACTTACACTTGAGATCTCTATGTTAGGACGTGATGCCCATATTATTAATAACTTGTCAAACCATGTCTTGTCATCTTTCATGTTAATTTTAGTGTTCCATTGTCTACCACGTTATCAGAGAGAGTGCATTTGTGAAACCATGAACCCCGGTCCATTTTTAATCATAAGAAACACCTTTCCAACACTTTTATCACCACTTTTGTTTGCTGCCATTATTAAATCCGAAAATACAAAAATACTTTTACATCTTGTATTCACATTATAAAACCCAAAAATATCATTTATCATTGTTTCCACCATCTTTGCATATTTATTTTACCATCATTGCATATTTACTACTGTTTGCATATTTATTTTATTATCATTCTCACACCTTGTGCTTGACAACCACTTGGTGAGGTTGAGGGCACAAAACAATTTATTTTGTTGCAGGTTCTCAAGAGAAGGATAAGGAGATAACACCTGAAATACTGGTTCCCCGAGAGTTCGATATTAAACCCTCGAGTCACCCCTCGTGGGGAATACTGTCTTCCACTACTACATACACTCTGCACTTGGAGTCTCAACCTAACCCATTTTGTTTTAACGCAGGTAACTACGTTAAGGGCCATCAGTATGATATATTATGTTTACTCCTTGTTTAATTTTTAGCAACTATAGACAATTGTCTTGGATCACTTCATTCAGTTCATGTGCCTTACACTACTATTTGATCAAGATTATGTTGGTAGCATGTCACTCCAAAAATTATATTATTATCGTTTACCTACTCAAGAATGAGTAGGAACTAAGCTTGGGATGCTGACACGTCTCAAACGTATCTATAATTTTTGATGTTCCATGCTTGTTTTATACATATTGCTACATGTTTTATATACACTTCATAGCATTTTTATGCATTTTTTGGGACTAACCTATTAACAAGATGTCACAGTGCTAGTTCCTATTTTCTGCTGTTTTTCCGTTTCAGAAAAGCTAGTCAGGAAATATTCTCGGAATTGGACGAAAATCAACGGAGCCCAGTTTTTCACCGACACGAAGACGAACTCCGAAGGGCGCACGAAGAAGCGACCCAGGGAAGCCAAACAACACTAGGGCGCGGCCCCCTGCCAGGCACGCCGTGGTGGTGTGTGGGGCCCTCAGCTGGCCCCACGCGCTGCCCTTTCGCCTATATATTGCCTCCGTCCCGAAAACACTAAATACCCGATCATTATTCCACAAAAAGTTCCGTCGCCGCCGCCGTCATCAACCCTGGTTCGGGAGGGTTCTGAAGCTCTTCCCGGCACCCTGCCGGAGAGGGAGATCATCACCGAAGGGCTCTACATCACCATGCCTGCCTTCGAAGTGATGCGTGAGTAGTTCATCCTTGGACTACGGGTCCATAGCAGTAGCTAGATGGTTGTCTCTCCACTTTGTGCTATCATGTTTAGATATTGTGAGCTGCCTAACATGATCAAGATCATCTTATTGTAATGCTACATGTTGTGTTTGCTGGGATCCGATGAATAGTGATGTTATGATCAAGTTGTTTATCAATCTATCTACTGTTTTTTTTATGTTCTTGCATGCTCTCCGTTTCTAGAAGATGCTTTGGCCAAGTAGATGTTTGTGACTCCAAAAGGGAGTATTTATACTCGATAGTGGGTTCATGCCTCTAGTAATCTGGGTGAGTGACAAGAACATCTAAGGTTGTGGATGTGCTGTTGCCACTAGGGATAAAATAACTAATGCTTAGCTTAAGGGTACTGCTGTTAAGTCTAATGTGTTTGTTTACATTACACACTTTGCTTAATGCAATAATCTGTTGTTTGCAACTTAATACTAATGGGAGACACGGATGCTATCCCGGAAGTGGATTATTTAGGCATGGATGCAGCTGGTAAGCGGTCCATGTATTATGTTGTAATGCCCAATAAATACTACAATGAACTATCTTGTCATATATTGCATTTTCATGCGCTTGCTATTTGTCAATTGCCCAACTGTAATTTGTTTACCCAACATGCATGTTATCTTTTATGGAGAGACGTCACTAGTGAACTGTGGACCCCGGTCCATTCTTTTACACTGATAAAAACACCAACTGCAATCATCTGTTCTCTATTACTTTCTGCATTTATTATTATTCTCCACACCATATGTTTAATCCTTTGTATTCAGCAAGCCGGGAAGATTGACAACCTTCCTGTTTCGTTGGGGGCAAAGTAGTTTTATTGTGTTGTGTGCAGGTCCACGTCAACCACCAAATCATCTGACATTGCGTCGTGCCATATTTTCTGGTGCCGTTGACAACCTTCTGAAGTACTTTTGACTCCTACTGGATTGATAACCATGGTAGATATCAAGGGAAAATTGCTGTTGCGCTACATCATACCTTTCTCTTGGGGTCTCCCAACGAACGTGTGTTTTCACGTCATCAATCTGCCACACTCCAAGCGCAGCATCAACGTCATCCCAAAACTTCCTTTTCCTTCCAACATTAGCTCCTTCTAAAGTACCTTCCACTGGAGTAAGTGCGAGCATCATTTAGTATCTCATACGAATGATCATAATTGCTGAAATTATGTCAATAATTAACATGTATAACTCTTTTACCTGTCTTGGACCAGTTTAGATCCCCTTCTTGAATATCAGCTTCTGCTTCCTTGAGTAAAGCAAACAGCATCCGAACCGGCCACTCATCCACCATGCGGTTATACATCGCCACAAAGGCATGATATGCTGGTGGGTAGTGCTGTCAGTATAATGTCACTGAAAAACTCTTGACCAATTGGAAAACCAAGCAGTCTAAGTTTTTCCTCTATACCAGTTAACTTGATTTCAAACAGCTGAATGGGTTCACCCAACTCAAGCCGACTATTTATCAGTTCCCTGGTTAAATTGTAACGCTCAGTGCGCACTTGACTTATGAACTGAGCTTTTAATACTTCCATGAGACGGAAGGGACGAAGGTCATGAAACCGACCGCCCAGCTCGGGATCAATACAAGCGTGCATGAGCTCCTTGACAATGCACTCTTCACATAATAAGTGAGGCCCATCATGGGCATCTTCTGCATTCAAGGGATTCATAACATGTTCCTTTCCTGTGTTCTTCAGAACACTCATCATGTGGTGAAACCAATCTCCAAAGTTGTTTCCATTTGCAGCTAACGGGGTATGACTCAACATCAGATTGAAGTAATACTTTTCAAAGTGATCCATCTTCTATAACAAAAACAAGTTTATTTAGACTCATAGTTTATTACTAATATTTTGCACTACTTAACTCAAAATTAATTGAATTCAAGATATGCTCCCGCTAAGCCCAATAATCCTCACGATTGGCGCTAAATGATTCAGGATCCGATAATCCGACGAGCCACCCATGGATACATAGCAATGACACGTGGACTACGGTAAGCACCATGCTAATTGTAGTAGCTACAACTCATGTTCGTCTTTCGATGTGCGTGTTCAGAACTCCGTGACTTCAAGACAACCAATCGATCAATGCTGCATGAACATTTCACACCCGCCTCCCACACCCTCCTACCGCACGACTCATGGATACACAACGCCGGGGGACAAGCGCATGGTTTGATGGTGCCACAGTTGGAAGAACACGATCTCCTTGATATTTTACTTCAGGATTCGCCCTAATAAACATCTAATGCGTAATCAAGGTGCAACCAACAAAAGATAAACATCACAGGCAATTAAAATAATTCATGTGATTTGGTATAGCCTTTGTCTCCTCCGGGAAGTCTTGACATATCTTCATGATGAACCACCATCTACGTTATTCCGGTCACTACAAATTTTCCTGAAGGAAAAATTGCCGTGGCCGAAATCCGCCAAGTCCTCGTCGCCAGCCTTGCCGCCGGCGCCTCCTCCCGAACTGCGACGAACTCCTTCTTCGCATGATTGTCGATGATGAACTCGAACAATCACTTGGCATTGGCCATCATCTTATTGTACCATAACAAAACATCTATAACAAAACACATACACACAATCCTGCAAAACCAAGTTAGACGTTCGCTAACGTTTGTTTGCAAGTTTTAGCGTGGCTCTGTAGGATCTACGGAATTACCGTCACTACCTACGCTTTTGAGACACGGTTATAGCCATTGCTAGATTAACTTTGCGGGGTGATTGACATCCCAACATTACGAAAACATTGCGGGTCCCAATCCAAACTTCACTGGTGCGCGTGACCCCCGTGAGGTGTCCAACCCTCATGCCCTGTCCGTTATACAACAACATCCACAACTATAGGTAAATACCCGAAGCTACTGAAGCACTTCGTTGGCGCCGACGGGCATTCTAGGAGCAGCCGGAAGGCTCGCGGATTGGCAGAAGTTCGTAAAGATCTTGCCTATGCCACCATGAAATATCTTGTATAAATTATCAGAAAGCAATGAATATAACCTGAATACACGATACTGTGTAATGCCCGCACCAACATGTGCTCCAGATCAAATCATATCTACTCATAGACCGCTCTGATACCACTGCTGGGTTGCGCAACGGAAACTTAAAATTTTCGCTTAGCATATTACGCAACAGCCCAAGATCTATACTATGAAGATATGCAGCCGACCATAATGCTAGATCCAGAAAACTTACTACAACCGTTGCGGAAGATCTTGTTGTAGTCGAAGTAGATGTCGGTGAAGCCTGATGAAAATCTCACGTCCACGGCGGGAGGTGAGATTGCCTTTCGATTCTTGTCGTCGAGGGACTACTCGCGCAGACCCGCTCTAGCAGTATCCACACGTACACCGCGCCAATCTGTCAGCGTTTCTCCGTCCAGAGCTAATTGCAACCGACGAAGAGAGACTGCCTTGCGGCGTAGTTTTAGTGGTTGATCTAATCAGGGCTGATTAGAGCAATATGAGATTAGAAAGATCTAATTCTCAACACATGAGATCTACTAGAGAGAGAGATTAGAGCAATGTCTAATTAGAGCGCCGTCTAATTAGAGCATCCTCTAATTGCACAATATCTAGAGAGAGGAACTTGTGCAAACTTGATACGGTGTATCTCCAACCCATGGGGTTGGTGGTGTTATATAGGTGGCCAGAGGGGAGGGGAACTTGGGCAAGGGGAAAGTCCCCTAGCCCAATTCGGTTTGGGAGGGGAAGGACTCCGACTCACTCTCCCTCTCCTTCCTAGCACCGACCGGCCCGGGTGGGGCCCCGGCCGAACCGACACAGGTGGGGTCTGGTCCGCTGGCCCACCCGCGCGCCAGCCCGCGTCCGCCCGGCCTGCCTGGCCGCCGCGTCCGCCCGCTGCCCGGCCCGCCTAGCCGCCGCATCCGCCCGCTACCCGCCTAGCGGTGGTGCGGCTGCCAAGTGGACCCTAGGGCCCATGTGGCGGCCACTTATTATTGGGCTTAATATTTTCCAATAATTATTTATCAATTAAATAAATCAATATTTAATTAAATAATATTTTGTCTAATTAATTCTTATTTGAATATTTCCTTTATAGAATATTCCCCGAATTAATTAGCTATCATATAAAACACTTTTATATGATCCGGGACACCCAGTGCCCGCAGACAAAATACTCTGGACAAATATTTCCACTTACATAAAACACCCTCGGAATAAATCCGACAATAATAGAAACACTTCCTATTATCCCGAGACATAGAATGTCTGCCTTCACTTTCTCTATACCTTCACTGGAATAAGTCCCGGTGACCTCGGAGCTACTCCGACACTATCTCATGACCACTAATACTACATCTTTATTCTCTCAATAAAAGATTGACTCACAGCTTAAGTGTGTGACCCGAAAGGTTCGCTGTAATACATAGACATGCTTGGGAGCTTACCAGACAATAACCAGCATTGAGACCTAGACGTCTGTACTGGCTCCTATGTATTACCGAGTGAACGACAGAACCTCTTTATGTTTCTCATTACGCTAATCCCCTTACGTACACGATACCAATGATATCTAGAGTGTGAGACAAATGTTCTCTAGTGTGATCAAAACCCTTTGATCATAACACATATGAAACTCATACCAATATCATTCTCTTTTCTCATACCGTATTATCAATGTCCTGTGATAAATTAAACTATGTCTGGCCAGACGATTGCGGTGACATGATTATACTTGAGATGGCCTAGAGGATGTATCTCTCTATCGCCTGGAGGAGTAAGTACCCTTCTTGAACAATCTCAGTTCCATTACTTATTCTAGTTCAAACCCAATAGTCATCGTTATGGTCCCCAGTTACAGCCGAACGTTAGATGACAATCATAGCATGAGTGTCGAATAAGCGGTTACTAGATGTTCTCAAGGTATAGGAACTAACTAATGAAAACTTTGTATGATCTTTGCTATTCTTCATCTTGATGATTTTGTCTCATAGCAAAATCATAGGATGGGTCGGTTCAGGACTATTATCATTCCGATAATAAACTCCTATAGTTACATGACTTATACAAAGTCCATGATCAGGAAAACACGATCATCAGGTAACAAGATAGGCTAGTCTTAGAGAAAAGACTTGGAACACTTTTCCTTGTTCATATCTCTACACGTGCATCGAAGGTTTTCCTCTTCAATACTTTTAATTCGCTATTCAAGTACCCAATGCAGTTGTAGCATAAAGATATAAACTATTAATAATAAACTTGAAGATAAAATAATACTAAATATTATTGTCTCTAGGGCATATCTCCAACTGGCCACCAGTGCCCAACCCAAACACAGAGGTTCGAAATTCATGAGGAGGAAGATCAAGTCTAGGCAGTGAATGGAGGGACATTGCATGCTCTCTACGCCGAATATTTTGCTGAGTACCAACTTTTACTCCAAAGGATTTTTGGCGGCGATTTCGGACGAAAAGGGTTATTACGGCTGGTGCATGGTATGAGGGAGTACGATGCCTACTTCAAGGTTAAGTAGGACTCCATTGTAATGACCGGTTTCCCATCAGTATAGAAGTACACTGTTGCAATGAGGATGCTTACATATGGAGCGCCTGCAGTTAAGAATACTACCTGCGCATGCCTGAGTCCATAGCTATTGAATTTCATTTTATTAAAATTATACGAATATTGTTATCCTTTTATATTATAATTTATTATTGCAGTAATATTTTATGTGTTGAAAACTACAAAATTATATTGGAAGTGCGGCTCCCAATTGCCTAGCACATCGTGTTGCGCTTCCAATATCGCCCGTCCGGCGATAGTGTCGGACAGGCTATTCCGGGCGCGACTGGGGATGCTCTTTTTTCGATAAAGGAATTTTATTATTTAACAGTTTTAAGCATTACACCCGGACTCTGCATAACTATGATGCACACAGACTCAACAAGTTTACCAGTCCCAAAGTAGGAAAAAATAAAAAGGCGAATTACGTACCATAATGAGAAATTGTAATGTCGCCTAAGGTGGTGGAGGGTCAATCCAGAGATTATGTGGCCATCCATGCTGGAAGAATAACTCCCTCGCCGCAGCCTCCAAACGTGAAGACATCTCCAAAAACAACTCGCGGTGCTCCACATGTTGTAAGCCCGACCATAATCGAACGTTGTTGTGCACAGATAGATAACCTGCATAACAGAAGAATTTATATCGTTAAAAACCTTATCATTTCTACGTAGACATAGCGAACAAATAACGACAATCGCGCCCACCCTAATAGGGAGTTTAAACCTAGGATCCACCTCGTTTAGCCAATTGCCGAAAATGTTTGCAACGCTACGCAGGGGGAATAAGGTAGAACCTATCTGGATGGCTGACCATATAGGCCAAGAAAACTCACACTGAAAAAATAAGTGTTTAATAGTCTCGTCATGATGATAGAAGACACACTTTCTACTTTTGTGCCAATTGCGTTTGGCAAGGTTATTTTTTGTAAGAATTACTCCTCAACGAAGATACCACGCACACACCTTAGTTTTTAGCGGAATTTTCATTTTCCAAATTTTCTTATTATTATCGACTGGAACTTCGGGCTAGATTAAAGTTGTATACATAGAATCAACCGAGAATTTATCATTCTTTGTGAGATTTCATCAAAATTTATCTGAGCCTTCCGTCAACTGGACTGGAGACGCTCTTACCCGCTGATTGTTCTCCCAATTTTCCTTACAACGCATTTGCAGTGAACTCGTCGAGTCGTCGTACGGTCCAAGTACGGCGCATATGTATCTGTGTTCTTGCGATGAGTATATACGGTAGTATAGGATATGGCATCTATAGTTAGGATCTCAACGACCGGCCGGTTCTCTGAAGAAAATGCCTCAACCACCTGGAACCGACCAAAGCTCAGACGCAATGCTTTTCATTTTTTTTTAAAATTTAGTCTATTGAGGAGCTTGCTTTCCCCCCCCCCCCCCTAGTGGAAACAGGGCCACTGGTCCCGGGTCGTAAGGGCCTCTAGTACCGGGTGTCCACCCGGGACTAGCAAGGCGACACTAGAGGCCCCCCCTCTAGTACCGGGTCCGTTACGACCCGGAACAACAGGCTCCCACGTGGCCGCCGAGGCGCGGGCGTGGTGGAGGACCTCTAGTCCCGATTGGTCATACGACCCGGGACCAAGGACCTCACACGTGGCAGCCTGTAATTTTTTGTTTTTCCTCCCAATTTAATATTGAAATGGTGCAAAAAAATATGCGTTTAATTAATTAAAAACAGAAACTACATATAACATATCAAAATGTTCATAAATAAAAATATGTTCACGTCTATCCGGTTACATGGAGGTGCTCATAACCGGGACTAGAGCCCGTCTATTCGATTACACGTGTGTGGAGATCATAACCGGGACTAGAGCCCGTCTATTCGGTTACACGGGAGATCATAACCGGGACTTCACCGCTATTCTCCATTGTATGTTCCTTTTGTAGGTATGACTTCGCTGAGCAGAAACCCCGCAAGTTCCTCTGCTAGTGCTTGAAAGCGCTTCTTTAGTGGCATACTCTCGCGCAATGGCTCTGCCTATAAAAGAAGGAGATCAATACGAATATTAATCATGACTATCAAAAATTATGAATGACACTGGAGATCAATTGATGAATATGATTGTTCACGTACGTCTAAAAATTTCTTTGGGTCCCGCTCAGTGACCGAACGACGAATCCACTCGCAAACGAAATATCCACAGAAATTGGTCCCCTGTGGTTGCCTCTCGATCCACTTTACGAGAATAGAATTCAATCAAATCATAGTCAACATATAGTGGTATTGAAAACTATAAATAAAGAGATGCGCGAACCTAGCTAGACCGTACTACCTACCTGTGGGTGAACAAAAGTCAGCTGTTCTTCAAATGAACCTGAACCCTTTGTCCTCGCTTTGAATTGTTTCCAAACCCTGCCGGCAAAAAAAAGAATAAATGAGTTATTAGTTGCTTGATATCTCTGAAATCAATAAGAGAGACTGATATAGTGCGATAATGTTTGAAATTACCTTTGGAGCGTATCTAGAATGCTTTGGTACCTCTCCTCAGGCCAGTCCAATGAGTCGTAGACTTGAACTCTTGATCTATCAACTTCAATGACTAGCAGAATGTAATGATCGCTGCGCATGATTATATACACGTCAGTAACTCATCAGTTACACTTAATTTGTACAAGCGAGTAACACTCTCTTACCTGAAGAAGTAAGGAAACATTATCTCCGTGTTGAAATGTTGCTTCATTAGGGCATTTAGCAAGTTCTTCTCCGTGTCCTTCACGTGGTTTTTTAGTGTCCTTGCATTAACTCGTACTGGGTTAACGAACCCAAAGCCATAGATGCCCTTTCTACCACATTCATCACTCTTCATTCTGCATAATACCGTAGTGAGCATAATTAGCGATGGCAATGAACGAGCTGAGAGCTAAAGACTTTATCTTTTTTGGAAATAAATGAATTGAATCACTTACAGACAGTAGGCACCGACGAGAGCCAAGTCGAGGGAGTCAAGGTTGTATAAGTACCAGAGTTCTTCGAGCTGAATTGTGAACATGTCTTCACCCGCGAAATGATTTTTTGTAACTTTCACACAGATCAAAAAGTCATCAAATTCCTTTGTGGTTTTCATGTACCAACTATGGAGTTGTCGCATACATGTCGGTAGACACTTTATCTGATCACCTCGCAGCAGGGACCTCCCCCATTTCCATTTCCATGAATCATCTACATCAGACGGAAAGAGATTTTCGTTGTCCAGTTGAGCAAGAGTAATACCAGCATCTGCAGCAAAGTCCTTCTTCAAGGATAAAGTAGGAATTAGGTCCGTCACGGAGCCATGACCACTGGGTATAACTACGAGCGGGGCTATCGACTGGTTTGCCTGTTGTCCGAGCTGGGCAACGTCTCTTTTCCCTCTGGCACTACTACTTCTCGTCTTGGGAGAGCTACTACTTTTACTCAGAGCTCGTAAATAGTTATCTGGCTTATTTTTCTCATATTGCGATGGTTCCGTGATGAATCCAATAGCCCACTTGTTTTCCTTTGCAGTAAATGTTTGCTTTTCCTCGGGCTTTTTCCGTGCAAGCTGTCTTTTTGTGTCTGCATCCACCCACGCATCCAATTGCTCTTTAGTCATGTCGCAAGCTCTGAGGTCGTCAAGGCTTTTGGGTACTTTTGGGAGGGGCGAACGTCGGGGGTCTCGCCCGAATCCCATGGACGACGAAGTGGCGCCCTTCCTATGTCGGGGCTCAGGAGTCGGCTCATGCGGCGGCGGAGTCGGCTCATGCGGCGGTGGAGTCGGCTCATGCGGCGGCGGAGTGGGCTGACGCGGCGGTGGAGTCGGCTCACGCGGCGGTGGAGTCGGCGCACGCGGCGGCGGAGACGACTGATGCAGAGGCGACTGATGGTTGTCGTCCCCTTCATCGTCATCAGGTGGTGAATCGTGAATTGGCGGAGACGATGGTGGCCTTGGCGCCCAGCCTTCAAACTTGATGTATTTCTTCCGCCATAGAATTAGACCACCCACGACGTCCCCTAGCACCGACTCATCATCAGCTCTTGGGAACTCAAGGTTCAGTGATTCATATCCTTGTACAACTTGATCCACGCCGACACGAGCAAATCCATCTGGAATGGCATTGCCAAGCCACGATGCTGTAGAGTCAATGGAGAATGCATAGCCGTCCGCCGCCTTCATGGATAAGTTAAATACTGGGACATGCAGCTCACAAGTTGTTTTCTCCGTGATATAATCCACGGGGTAACTTGTCTCATCATCACCGACCATAACCGAGGAAGCCACGCTGCTTCTGCGATGCGATGGGCCGCCTTGACTCGCTTGTTCCAGCTGAAGAGTTGGCGCCCCTTGCTCGCGCATTTGATCTATTTGCTTCTGCTGCTCCTTATAGAGAGCAACCATCTGGTCATGATTTCTTTCTAAGATCATCAACCGGTCTGATTCCTGCTGCTCCTTCCTCCTCTTTGCTCTCAATCGGCTTCTATAAGAGGCACGGTCCTCGGGAAACCCTTCAATCCACGGCACTTCTCCTAAGCCTCGTGTTGATCCTCCTTTTTCTTTGGTCCCGAGGGCCTCTGACAGCTCGTCCTTCTCTCTGTCGGAAATAAACTTTCCCTCTTTAGACTTGGCAATTAAGTCAATAATTTTTTTTGGGCTCCGTTGACTACTTTGCTTTCATCAATTATTAACTCCCCTGTTTCCATGTCATACTCCCCTCCATGCGCAAGTAGCCAATTCCTTATCCTTCTGTCCCATTCCTCTGTGACCGGGGTGAGCCCTTTTGCACGCAACTCGGACTCAATTTTTTCCCACTTAGGCTCGGCAACTCGGTAGCCACCTGGCCCCATCTTATGGTGATACTTCTTTTTCGCTGCATTATTCTTATTCGTTTGCGACCTTTTCTTAGCTCGTTCTGATTTCTTGTACTCCAGAAATGCAGGCCAGTGAGGCCGCTGCCTCTCTCGTGTGCCGGTGAAATCCGGAAGTTTCCCATCTTCTTCCCACTCACGGAATAATTTGTTCTTGTAGTTATTGAATTGTTGAGCCATCTTCTTAAGAGCGAAATGCTTGACTTTGTCCGTCATTTTTTTTGTCTTCACCTCATCTTCCAAGACCGGTAGGGTGAAATGTGCAATGAGCTTGTTCCAAAGCACATCTTTGGTTCTCTTGTCGACGTAACTAACTCCCTCTAACTTTGGCTTAATCCATTCCTGAGTGCTGATATAAACGTTGTCCCTGACAGTGACTCCGCATTGATGCACAAACTTAACTGCGTTCGGCACGGGTGCCAGTGGTTGGCCAGTAGTTGCATTCACCTCGTCAATTGTGAGATGCTCATCTTTGCCCATCCCTTGGGCATGGCCTCGTTTAGTGGATTGGTTCGATGCGGAGGTCTAAAAATATGAAACATGTGTGAATACATATATATGCACAAATCAGTTATTGCATCTGCTCAACATAGGCTTAATATACCTCGCCAGACGGCGTGGGTCCACCAATTTCCGAGTCCTCATCTTCAGCTCCTTCCGCGGGATGCCGAAATTCACCGGGTTCCAAAATGTAGGAAAGTATCTCTTCTTCCCCTTCTCTCGTTACGAAGGGAGCATCGACATCCATTGTTTAACTAATACAAAAAAAAGATAAAACAATAATAGCATTAGTACAATAATTCAAAGGAGGGAACTATACAAATATGCAACAAAAACAATTTAATATTGCATCTAAAGAAAAAAATCTTTCAAAAAAAACATAGGCTGTCCCAATCCCAGCCCAGCCCAAATTTGGGCCAGAACCTGGTCAAAGGTGGCCACCGTGGTCATCGCTGGCCCACCTGCCAGCGCCTACCCGCCCCACCGCCACGTGTGACCGCCCACTGGCCACGCGTGGTCAATGCTGGCCCACCTGCCAGCGACCCAGTTCTGACCCCGCCGCCCTGCCTCGTGTTCCCGCCCCGCCTCGTCTTCACCTCCCCGCCTCGTGTTCCCACCCGGCCGCCTCGCCTTCACCCCCCGTGGTCAATGCGGAGCACCAACAGCCCCCGCCCACCCGGAGTCAATGCTCCTGGCCCACTTGCCAGCGACTCGGGCGCTGGCCCACCCGACGGTTCCCCTCCCGACGGTCCTGGTCTTTAAAAAGGGACGCGCCCGTGCGGATGGACACTCCGCTCCGCTCCCACGGTTCCCCTCCGCCCGACGGTTCCCCTCCGCCCGTCCAGTGCCCTCGCCGCCATGTCGCGCTGGTTCGGGAAGTCCCCGAAGAACGAGACCGGCGAGTCCTCCAACCGTCGCCGCGCTTCTCCACCGCCTCCACCGCCGGCGGCCTTGGGCGTCGTTCCGCAGGGCGTGCGGAGGACCGCGCCACCGGTGCGGGTCGCCCACGCACCCGACGCGCCGTCACGAACCACCACCACCACCGCCGGAGGGAGGAGGATCCGGCGCCGGCGCTACGTGCCGGAGCCGGAGTGCCAGTGGCACTGGGACAACGCCGCCACGCTGGAGTGGAGCGACGTCCACCTCCCCGAGGGCTGGCACCTGAACCCGCAGAGGATTCCGGTGCCGGCGGTCCCGCTCCCTGGGAGGCAACTGGACAGGGAGATCGCGCGCCGGCGCCGCCTCCTCCCTCCGGCGCTCCGCAACGACCCCGCCTACGCGGCGGACTCCCCTCACTGGGAGCAGTGGCTCAAGGACGAGCACGAGGACCGCCGCCACTCCTACTTCGCCCCGGCGCCCCGCGCCGTCCAATCCGCCTACCCAGCGCTGCCCGACGCGCTGTGGTTCGAGGAGGAGGTCCCCGAGGATGAGGACGACCCGGAGATGGTGGCCGCGTACGAGGCCTCCAACCTCAGCCTCGTCGAGGACGAGATCAAGAGGTGGGAGAAGGTGAGGACCGCGGCCGCGGCCGCCGCGCCGCGGCCCTGATGCCGCCGCCGCCACAGCAGCAGGAGTACGACCCGGACGAGGTCGAGCCGTGGCACTACGCCATGGAACGCGAGCAGGAGCAGGACCTTCCGCCGCCGCCTCCTCTGCCTCCCGGCCTCGTTGGCCAGTCCTGGGTCTTTACCGGCGGGAGCTGGGAGGCGCCACCGGAGCAGGAGCAGGAGGCGCCACCGGAGCAGCAGGAGGCGCCACCGCAGCAGCAGGCGCCACCGGAGCATCTCTGGACCCCGCCGCCCTTCTCATCCTCGACGACTAGGCGGCACCGGCACGACGACCCCCCTCCCCCCTCCAATGTAATGGCCTTATTAATGGCCTCCCCCCCCCCCAAATGTAATCGGCCGTTTGTGGCCTCCCCCATAATGAAATCGGCCCTTAGGCCCTTAAAAATACATTCTTGTTTGCCAACTCCGGCGCCGGCCCCGTGGTTAGGGTCCGCCGCCGCCGCGCGCTAGATCTGAGAGAGGGAGAGAGTAGTTGGTCGGGGGACGAGCTCACCGTGGGTCGGGGGGCGAGCTTTGCTTGCTCGGCGGGGACGACGATCTTGCTCGGGGGAAGAGCGGGGACGGCCGCGCCCGGAGCAGGAGCAGGACGGCGACCCACGGTGAGGGCGGCAGCGGCGCGGGGACGAAATCCGGCAGCCTGGCGGCGCAGGAGGCGGCGTCGTCTGGAGCCCGGAGGCGGAGCGTCGATTTGCTGGACTTGGGCAAATTTTCGGCCCGAGCCGCTAGAAGTAGCGCCAAAAAGGCCTCTAGTACCGGGCCGTGGCTCCACCCGGTACTAGAGACCCTCTAGTACCGGGCCGTGTTACCACCCGGTACTAGAGGTCCCTCAGGGCCGCGAAAATTTGCGCGCCAAGCCCAGTGGACCTCTAGTACCGGGTGGTCGCACGGCCCGGTACTAGAGGTTAATTTTTTTAAATTTTCTGGTTTCTTACTTTTTTTATATCTTTTGATTTACTTGTCTAAATTAAGTAAAAATTGCTTTCATTTTCCTGTTTTCTGTTTTGGTTTAAAATGAAGTATCACATGCGCTTGGTTTTAAATTAAGTACTACATACGCTTAATTTAAAATCAATTCAAAAATTTATAAATCAAGTACTACATGCGCAGTGGATCATTTCACATCACAAAGTTTGATGCTACATCAAAAATTTATAAATTAAGTACTACATTCCGCCACCGCCATACGCTTGATTTCATTGACATGTCTGTCTTGTCCTCCATACTATAAATTATATAAAAGTTTAATAAATTATTACACATCATGAACAACATCCCTATTTAGTCTTCGCTTTTTCTTTTTGTGAGACCCTTTCTTCTGATCGCTCCGTAACCATGGACAAGGGTCTGCATATAACCGGGACTAAAGAAGCACACGGATCGTGTGTTTCTTTCAAGCGCTTGTGAGACGTTGGATCAGGGGTGAGCCCGACTTTAGTCCCGGTTGGTGTTACCAACCGGGACTAAAGAAGCACACGGATCGTGTGTTTCTTTCAAGCGCTTGTGAGACGTTGGATCAGGGGTGTGTTTCTTTTGAGGGATTGTGAGCTGTTGGATCAGCAGTATCATGACCACTTCGTGAGCCACATGACCCGGTTGGTGTTACCAACCGGGACTAAAGAAGCACACGTACCCTATATATAGCCCACCTCCCGGAATTCCAGCGTCACTCACTCACTCACACAAAACATTCCAGCGTCACTCGGAGAGGCATCTTTGGGCAACCAGCGGCAAGACGTCTCTGATGACCTGCGACCGTTCCAAACGGTTGCAGATCATCAGAGATGTCTTGCCGGACGGTTGTAGATCATCAAAGACGTCTTACCGCTGCTTGGATCGAAGTGGCGCTCAAACACAAAACATTCGGGTTCCCTAGCTACGTCCTGCAACCGTTTGGTCGGATCCAAGCAGCGGCAAGACGCTCTGATGATTAGCAACATCCCCAACACTTGTTGCAAATCATCAGAGACGTCTTGCCGCTCTCTGGATCGAAGGCCGATTTGCCGTCTCACGACCACGCGATTGTGTTGGTAAAACTGCAGCTGATTGACATAGTGTTTAGATCTCTCTTCTGAGTTTTCAGGACATAGTTACATAAAAGGTTTAATACATTATTACACATCAGCAACAACATCCCTATCTAGTGTTCACTTTTTCTTCTTGTGTGTCCCTTTCTTCTGATTGCGCCGTAGCCATGGACATTCTTCATCATTTAACACGATGCTTGGGTCAGTTTTCACTTTGAAGGGCAGAATTTCATCAAACTTATTGTAATCTTCTGACATGTCTGTCTTGTCCTCCACTCCCACGATGTTTCTTTTTCCTGAAAGAACTATGTGGCGCTTTGGCTGGTGCGCTTTCATTTTCCTGTTTTCTGTTTTGGTTTAAAATGAAGTATCACATGCGCTTGGTTTTAAATTAAGTACTACATACGCTTAATTTAAAATCAATTCAAAAATTTATAAATCAAGTACTACATGTGCAGTGGATCATTTCACATCACAAAGTTTGATGCTACATCAAAAATTTATAAATTAAGTACTACATTCCGCCACCGCCATACGCTTGATTTCATTGACATGTCTGTCTTGTCCTCCATACTATAAATTATATAAAAGTTTAATAAATTATTACACATCATGAACAACATCCCTATTTAGTCTTCGCTTTTTCTTTTTGTGAGACCCTTTCTTCTGATCGCTCCGTAACCATGGACAAGGGTCTGCATATAACTTGAGACTTGGGTCAGTGGTCACTTTGAAGGGCGGAATTTCATGAAACTTGTCGTAATCTTCTGACATGTCTGTCTTGTCCTCCACTCCCACGATGGTTCTTTTCCCTGAAAGAACTATGTGGCGCTTTGGCTCATCGGCTGATGTATTCACTTCCTTATCTTTTCTTTTTTTTGGCTTGGTAGACATGTCCTTCACATAGAAAACCTGAGCCACATCCTTGGCTAGAACGAATGGTTCGTTGTCGTACGCAACATTCGTGAGATCCACTGTAGTCATTCCGTACAATGGGTCTTCCTTTACCCCGCCGCCTCTCAGGTTGAACCATTTGCACCAGAACAAAGGGACCTTCAAAGAAGGTCCATAGTCAAGTTCCCATATCTGCTCTATGCAACCATAATATGTGACCGTGGCCTCATTCATGCTCTTATCATCAAAGCGGACACCACTATTTTGGTTGGTGCTCTTTTTATCTTGGGCGTTCGTGTAAAATGTATTCCCGTTTATCTCATACCCTTGGAAAGTCCAAATAGTCGAAGATGGCCCCTTAGACAACAAGAACAGCTCATCTGAGACTGTGTTGTTGTTGTTCAGATGCGTTTCCAACCAACCGCCAAAATTCTCCATGTGTTCCTTTGCAATGGCGGAGTCATCCATCCCCGGGTTGTTAGAGCGTACAATATCCTTGTGCATCTGGATATACGGAGCCACCAAAGTGGAATTATGCAGAACTGTGTAGTGTGCTTTTGTGAAAGAATACCCGTCCCTGCATATGTATGATTTCTTTCCTAGAGTGCCTTCTCCACTTAGTCTCCCCTCATGTCGCGATTCAGGAAGACCAATCGACTTAATGCCGGGAATAAAGTCAACACAAAACTCAATGACCTCCTCTGTTCCATACCCTTTGGAGATGCTTCCTTCTGGCCTAGCACGGTTATGAACATACTTCTTCAACACTCCCATGAACCTCTCAAAGGGGAACATATTGTGTAGAAATACAGGACCCAGAATGTGAATCTCGTCGACCAGGTGTACTAGGAGATGTGTCATAATAGTGAAGAAGGATGGTGGGAACACCAACTCAAAACTAACGAGACATTGAGCCACATCCTTCTGTAACCTTAATAGAGTGGTTGGGCTGATTGACTTCTGCGAAATTGCATTGAGGAACGCACATAGCTGAACAATGGATACTCGAACATTTTCCGGTAGAAGCCCCCGCAATGCAACCGGAAGCAGTTGAGTCATCAGCACGTGGCAGTCATGAGACTTTAGGTTCTGGAACTTTTTCTCTGCCATATTTATTATTCCCTTTATATTCGACGAGAAGCCAGACGGGACCTTCATACTGCTCAGGACTTCAAAAAATATCTCCTTCTCTTCTTTGGTAAGAACGTAGCTAGCAGGACGTAGACGTCCTTTATCCGTCCTCATTGGATGCAGGTTCTTTGGGTCTTTCAAAAGTTGCTGGTCCTCTCGTGCTTCCGGAGTATCTTTTGCCTTCCCATACACGCCCAAGAAGCCTAGCAGGTTCACGCAAACATTCTTCGTCACGTGCATCACGTCGATTGCAGAGCGGACCTTTAGGATTTTCCAATAGGGTAGTTCCCAAAATATAGACTTCTTCTTCCACAGGGGAACGTGGTTGTTAGCGTCCTTCGGAACAGACTGTCCGCCAGGACCCTTTCCAAAGATTACATCTAAATCCTTGACCGCATCATATATATCTTCACCACTTTGGAGGGGTGGCTTCGGCCGGCGATCTTCCTCACCTTTGAAATGCTGCTGCTTGCTTTTCTTTCTTAGGGGATGCTGAGTTGTAAGAAATCGACGATGACCCGGGTACACATTCTTGTTACCTACATATATACTTTCAGTGCTATCTAAACAGTGTGTGCATGCATTGTATCCCTTGTTCGACTGTCCTGAAATGTTACTAAGAGCAGGCCAATCATTGATGGTTACAAACAACAACCCTCGTAGGTTAAATTCCGCTTGTTTGTACTCATCCCACACAGGTACCCCTTCATCACGCCACAACTGTAAAAGTTCATCAACTAATGGCCTCAGGTAGACATCAATGTTGTTACCGGGTTGCTTCGGGCCTTGGATGAGCACTGGCATCATAATGAACTTCCGCTTCATGCACAACCAAGGAGGAAGGTTATAGATACATAGAGTCACAGGCCAGGTGCTATGACTGCTGCTCTGCTCCCCAAAAGGATTAAAGCCATCCGTGCTAAGACCAAACCTTAAGTTCCTTGGGTCACGTGCAAATTCCTTGTACTCTGTATCGATTTTTCTCCACTGCGACCCATCAGCCGGGTGTCTCAACATCTCGTCGCTCTTGCGGTCTTCTTTGTGCCATCGCAACAACTTGGCATGCTCTTTGTTTCTGAACAAACGTTTCAACCGTGGTATTATAGGAGCGTACCACATCACCTTGGCAGGAACCTTCTTCCTGGCGGGCAGGCCCTCAACATCGCCAGGGTCATCTGCTCTGATCTTATACCGCAATGCACCGCATACCGGGCATTCATTCAAATTCTCATACTTCTCACCGCGGTAGAGGATGCAGTCATTAATGCATGCATGTATCTTCTGCACATCTAATCCTAGAGGGCAGATAATCTTCTTTGCTTCATACGCACTCTCGGGCAATTCGTTACCAGCCGGCAGCTTGTCCTTCACTATTTTCAGTAAACTCCCAAATCCCTTGTCAGATAAACCATTCGCTGCCTTCCATTGCAATAATTCCAGTGTGGTACCGAGCTTTGTGTTGCCATCTTCGCAAGTTGGGTACAACTTTGTTTTGTGATCCTCTAACATGCGCTCCAACTTCAACTTCTCAAGTGTAGTTTCTGCTAGGGTATGTGCATCAACGATGACCCCACGTAAATCATCATGTATGATGGGATCATCTGGTTCATCATCAGCTTCCCCTGTTGGGTTACCAACATATTCAGGGTACATGTAGTTGTCATCGTTCTCTTCTTCTTCGTTATCTTCCATCATAACCCCTTTTTCTCCGTGCTTGGTCCAACAATTATAGCCGGGCATGAAACCAGAAGTTATCAGGTGGAGGTGAATTCTGTCTGTGTTAGGGTAATCCTTCTCATTCCGACATTTCTTGCATGGACAACACATAAAACCATTGGGCCTTGTTATCCTTAGCCACATTGAGAAAAGATTGCACGCCATCCATGTACTCTTTAGAGCGTCGGTCAGCGTACATCCACGGATGACTCATCTGCAAATCACCGCTAAAACCCATTACGATAAACCAACATAATAGGAAACATATCATATTCATTAATACAAGTTCATCACATTAAAACCAAAGTATAGTAGTGACCAAATGTAATACATAGTTCTCATAAAACATAAATTAATTGAAACTAGAATACAACTATCTAAAGAATTTAAATCCAACAACAAATGCGATCAGAATCGCAACTAAGGTAACTATTGAACCAACAGCATAATGATACCAAGCCTCTTGACTAATGACATATTTTCTAATCTTTCTAAGCTTCAAGCGCATTGCATCCATCTTCATCTCGTGAACAGCGACGACGTCGGTAAGCTCGACCCCGTGAGCATCAACGATGTCGGCAATCTTCAAGTCCAATACCATCTTCTCTTCTAGGCATTGGAGACGAAGATCTTCACTTATCTTCAATTTTGCTTTCAAATCGTTGTTTTCTTTTTAAAAACTCTACAATAGGGTCGGCTGGAATTTCCGGTTCAACTACCTCCTAAATAAAAATATATCTATGTCAATTTGGTCGGCATGATTGTTATAAACACGAAACAAAATAAATAGTGATAAAAATATACCACATCCGAATCATAGACCGGACGAGGGACGACGGGGACGGATATCAAAACCATGACACTATACATAAAAAACATAAGAAAATTATACAAGAAAAATAATTATGCATCAAATCATACAAGTAATTTTGTAAAATAACAGATAAAAGAAGAGGCTCACCGAGGTGGTGCCGGTCACGGGATGGCGGGGGCTATCGACGGCGGTGAGGACCGAGACGACACTAAAATCCACAAATAATAAATTAATTTGAGCTCAAAATACATAAAAAAATGAACTACCTAGCTTAGGCATTTCATCAAACACCTAGGTAGCACTATAAAAATGAAATGAGCTAAACTTGTATGGAAATGGCTAAAATTCGGCCGCCGGGTGAAAGGATCAAGTGTTGCTAACCCTTGGAGAGATGGGTGCCGTCTATCTTGACAAATCTTGGAAAAAAATGGGGCTACACTTGAGCTTGAGAGAGAAACAATGAAGATGAGCTTGAGAGTTCAAAAATGGTGGCTGGCCCGGGGTGGGAGATGATATAGCGGGACCTCTAGTCCGGGCTGTACCACGGCCCGGGACGAAAGGTCCACCCTCCTGTCTCCACCCTGCCGCTGACTGCCTCGGTCCCGGGTGGTATCACGGCCCGGAACTAGAGGTGCCCTACAACCCGGGACCCGACCTGCGCAGCGTCGGAGCAGCCGGCCCGGTACTAGTTCCCTCCTCTAGTCCGGGTTCGAACCACGCCCGGGACTAGAGCCCAACACCCCTCTCCACCAAAGCTCTTGTTTCCACTAGTGCTCGCGTCTCTCGTCGTCCCCCGCGGGCGACGGAGGCGCCCCCAACCCTAGCTCCGCCCGTCCTCCTCCATCCCCCTGCTCCCCCCGCCGCCGCCGGCGAGCGCGTCGCCGGGCAAAGCCCGCGCGGTGCCGGCGGCGGCGGGACCTCCCTTACTCCCTCTCGTGGTGGCGACGGCGCGGGTCGTGGTGCCCATGGTGGGCGGCGTGCTCGGCGAGGGGCGCGCCGGCGCGGCCTCGGCGGCGTGGTGGCTTTGCCGTGCTCTAGCGCGCCCAAGGACGGCGGCCTGCCCTGCGGCAGCGGACGGCTTCGGGTGGCGCGGCGGGCTCTTCCCGGTGGGCTACCGGCGGCGGGCCATGGCGGCAAGCTCGGCGGAGGTGGTGCTGGGAGGGACGACGCGGATCTGGCAGATGGACAGCAACCGCTGCCATGGCGCTGCAGCGCGGCGGCAGGACCTATCGGGCCTGATCTGGGCCTGCCCGGTCCTGATCCGGTCCTGATCTGGGGCCTGACGAGACCAGCTGCTGCGTCCGGTCGGCGGCCATTTCGACGGTGGAGGATGGTCCCCTCTGCATGGTTGCGGCGCGGCCGGAGGCCTGAGAGGTCGATGGCTGCAGGGTTCGAGCCACGGGCTGTACCTATGTCGTCCGACTGCTACCTGGATAGACCTGTCGTCGTGCTGCCTCATCCAATTCGTCGCTTTTGCGGTGGTCTTTATGTCGCGACACAGGGTTGAGCTCGTGGATGCCGAGGCGGCGGCCCTGGAAGGAGAGGCTGCATCGCTGTCGCCGGCGGCAGCATCGCAGTGGTGGTGGTCGTCCCTTTGGCCATGTGGGTGGCGAGGGGATTGGCAGCGGGAGGTCCTGGTGTCGGTGCTTCGGCGGCGGCTCCCTGGTCAGGCTCTGGAAAACCTCGTGTTGTTTCCTAAGATGGCACGTGTGTATGGATCCGAGCGAAAACTTAGCGCCCCGGTGTCAGCAACGGTGATGCTTGCGGGTGTCATTACCCTCTTGGGGGCGTTGCTGTGGATCCTCGTCGTGACTGAGTTCCGGGTGAAAGCCCTAGCGCGCATTGCGGGCTCGATGACGATGGCGCGTCACATCATTACCCTCTTGGGGGCGTCGTCGTGTAGCTCAGGGTACTTCTAGGTGCAACACGTTTGTGCCACTCCTTCGGTGTGAAGCTTCGCTTCTCGTGTGGTGTGGCTTTTCCTGTTTTCTTGTTCGGTGTTCGAGTTGGTGGATCGCCTCCATCTCGTTTGCTGATTTTTTTTTTTTTTGTTGACCTGCTTGTAAGGGGGTTTCCTCACCACTTTATATCGGTTTGGCCGGATGAGGCTTTATTTATAAAGCGGGGCTACGGCCTATTTCGTCAAAATTTAGTCTATTTTGTTGCTTTGAATACAGAGCCTTTGGACTTTGACGCCACGACGAAAACAAAAGCTAAGATCAAACAAGTCATCGGTATCTCAAAAAAAAAAAAAATCGGTGCCACACGCACATACGCACAAGTGACGCCCACACGCCAGCTGGCTGCAGAGTCTCCCTCCCCTGTCTCGTACGTACTATAAAACAACCCATTGTCAATCTCGGTTTGCCATTAGACCGTCTCGCTACCAGCCACTCCTTGCAATCACGCGCAACACAACAACGTTGCTACACAAGGAAGCGGCCGGAGACAGTCGACCTCTTCGATCCTAGCTCGCGACCTGCATGATGGCAAGACGGCAGAGAGGCTTCCGGCTGGGCCGGAAGCTGCTCGGCCTGTGCCGCTGGGCGCTCCCTCACCGCCGACGACGCCGCGGCGGCGGCTACCTCCGCCTGCAGCGGCACCAGCTGGGAGGCACAGACAAGTCCCCCACTGCACAGCTAGCGAGCGTCAGCAAGCAGCAGCAGCTGGCGGTCGTGCTACCACCGCGGGACGAGCCTCGGAGGCGGGTGCTGACGTGGGGCCGGTCGCTGGCGCGGCGGATGAGGCTCCTCAAGCCAGCCAGCGGCCAACGGCTGCTGGAGGAGGAGGCGACGACGCCCAAGGGCAGGTGGCGGTGTACGTGGGCGGCGACGAGCCGGGCGGGGAGTCGATGCGGTACGTGGTGCCGGTGGTGTACTTCAACCACCCGCTGTTCGGGGAGCTGCTGCGCGAGGCCGAGGAGGAGTTCGGCTTCGAGCACCCCGGCGGGATCACCATCCCCTGCGCTGCCACGCGGTTCGAGCGCGCCGCCGCCATGGCCGCCGCGGGCGGCGGCGGCGGCAGCGTTAGCGGCAGGAAGGTGCCCGGCTGGTGGTAGCATAGCACGCACGTGGCGCGCTCCTGTACAGTACGTACTACATAGTGCATACAGATGTGCTCGATCGAATACACTGTTGGAATTGTGTAGTATTTTTTTTGTTTCTCTCTCAGTTTGACTTTCATTCTGGTAGAGTGGTTGACCCTTTGTTTCTGGGTACGCATGCGATGCGATCACGCGGGTTTGGATCTAGATATGGACGAGCGATTTGAGCTGGGAGGATTTGCTTCCAGCGAGGAGGCCTGAGTTTGCTCAACTGTTCCCCAAACCTGCCTGAATTTTCTGCATGGATCGATGGATCATGCATGCATGGTTGTTAGCTTTCCTGAAAACTAAACTGATGAAATGCTAGTATCTGCTTACAGTAAGAACTGTTGAAATATTTTTCTTGGTCAAGTTCTTTGTGTTCACCGAGTCATTCTGCCTCCGCGATTTCGGTTCAGATGTTGCAGGTACTGAAAGCGATGTCCGAATAGTCCGTACTGAATAGTCCGTACAATCGGCATGTTGGAAGGTGTTGCAAGCTACTTACTTCTTGGTGTTGTTGACTGTTTTTGGCTGGCCGTCCAATATAGGAGTATTGCTTAGCGGAAACAGTGCGATGATTTGTCTGCTGCGACAACGCTTTCTGATTGATGTGATGAGTTGAATGAAAGATAAACAAATAAGAAAATCAAGATATGTATTCTCTTAGGTACTAACGTTATTCTAGCAAGAATCAGATTAAATAGATCGGTCGAAAGTAATTTTACGGATTGCTGCGTTGTGGATAAAGTCTCTTCATTCGTGCAGAGAACGATAGAAAACCATGCTACAAGGTTAGGTAGAAAATAAACACATAGGTGAGTAGGTAAACAAAAATATTTATCTGCCCATAGTTCTATTATGCTTGGACGACCTTTGCTTATATGTATACAAAAAGGAGTAACAATACTTGCGTTTTGGGTAGTAGGTGCAGATGCACCTATTATGTAAAATATTTTAATGTTTTTTCAAAATATCAAAAAATTATAGAAAAAAATCGGATACACATTAGAACATTTTGTGTTAGCACAAAAATTGTCGTGGAGAAAAAGCATTTTTTGTGTCCTGTGCAAAAAAGGCAAAAAAATATCTCGTATAAAATCATTTTGGAGCGTCCGGATTTGTCTTTTTAACACAGGTCACAAAAAATGTTTTTTCTTCACGTAACTTTTTTTGCTAACATTAAATGTCTTGAAGTATGTCCGAAATATTTATTTTGAATTTTTTGACATTTTCAAATTTGCTTTTTGGTCAGTGGGTGCATCTGCACCTGGTACCCGTTATGGATTTCCCCAAATATAAGTCATTTCTTCTATTATATCTTGTCTTAATCACAAGGTTTCTAATTTAATGTAATCAAACCATAATTTTGTTGGAACAATACTACGAAATTACCCCACTGTATAACTTACTGTTTTCTACTAAATGATATGCAATACATAAGATGAAAAGTCTTATCGACCAATGTACATGGTGCCTTTATATATTAGACTCAGGCTATAAGTGTTCGACTCCAACAACTAATGTACCATGTAATATGGAGCAAGGTCTCACCGCCGAGCACATTTGGGAAAAACTTCAACATGCCCACCTCAACCTTGAGGAGCCGGATTCTACTGTTTGGAAAATCTCTAAGGATGGTGCTTACTGGACCAACTCGACATATAAAGCTCAATTCCTAGGCCTCATGATCACCTCGACTATGCCCAAGTTGATTTGGAAATAATGGGCGCCTCCTAAATGCAAAATCTTCACATGGTCGGTCCTTCAAGATAGGATTTGACCGGCGTATAGATTGCAGAGATGTGGATGGGATAATTGTGGCGGTGCAAGCTTTGTGACCAGGTGCAAGAATCGGCAGCGCATCTTCTCTTCCAATGTAGATTCACATCTAGAGTGTTCGGTGAAGACTTGGTTGGGTTTATATGACATCTCCCGAGCGGGTTGGCTTGCGATCCCTACAGTTAAAGAATGGTGGGAGGAGGCTATTGTTGGAAGAAACGCTAATGGCAAAGTGCTTCCCTCTTTGGCAATGGTCATTACATGGGAATTTAGAAAGAAAGAAACGGCCGTGTTTTTCGCAATCATTCGCCACCTCGGACATGGTAGTGAGCAAGATCAAAGATGAAACTCGGATGTGGACCTTTGCGGGACTAAAGCCTTGAGTGTTGTGATGCCGTGAGACTAGGCTTTTCTTTTTGTCGAGGTTTTGACTCGACTTTGGTTTGTAACACCTCTAAAACTTCTTCTTAATCAATGGTAAATCTTTTGCCTTGTATAAAAAAGAGTAAACATATTCGACATATATCTCAAAAAGGCCATCATTAATCTGTTGGAATTGTTGGGACTTTGAACACAACATGGCCCCATCCTCTGCAATTAACCTATGTGCTAACTGAGCTACTAGGATATCAAGTTCCCCGTTTGTTCAACCTTGATGCTCCAGCTATATACAAATTGTCAGTACTGACTTCTATTATGTACGAAGGTCCATTCCAGGTTTCTGAAGGTCAATTAATAAGTGCGTATGGCTGTGTGCATCACTCGATGCAGAGGCCGGGGAATCGCACCCTCCTTTTCTAAAAAAAAAGGTTTCTGAAGGTCAAATCAACCGCACTAATTCATGCAGTTGCGGGAGTTGCACAACGACCTTACCCAACCAATGATAGGTGTGGCACGATCGTACCGAATCTGCTGTATATACTTTCTGTGATGAACATAGATAGACCTCTCGTAGGGCCGTGTGTTCATTCATCCAGCTTATTAGTTCGATTCGTGTTTCTCTGTTCTTACGGCCGGGAGCCCAACAGCATATGCATGGCAACCACAAAACTTGATTCCCTTTCTTCCTCTCTCTTCTTCGGTAACAATGATGGATTTTGATTGTTTTGTTGTTAGCAAAAACTGCTTTCTCATGCTCTGCTAGTATGGTCTAGAACCTACCTCTCATATCTACAGGAGCAGTGCAGTGTTGCATGCTAACATGAACATCTGTAATGCTCCGTTCGGATGTTCGCATTGAGGGGCTTGATATTATATTGGGTTGAATATCAATATCACGAGATATTGATATTGAGTCCGAATATCAATATTTGTGTTTGTATGTTTAGATATTCAGAACCTAAACTTGATATTGAGCTTCAATGCCAAAAGCTGTTTTGATGGTTAAATTGAGGAATTGACTTGGATGAGACTTGTGTATCGATCAGCAAAAAGAAAGTAAAAATAAATCATCACATTAGTACGTGGACGACGGCAAATGAAAAGGAGCTCACTCCCGCTAGCTCAATTGTATACGCAGCACGCTCGAGACAGTACACGGCCAGAAAAAACGAGATCAAATCAAGCCAGAGATCTAGCTAGATAGTGTGTTCGATCGAAAATCGTTGTGCTGCCTAGGTGATTGGGTCCTCATCCGCCACAGGTACTGTTCCGGCACTGCATGCAGCAACCGGAGCTCCGTATGCAGGGGCGCCCGCCACCGTACCTCATCCCAATCCCCCCCCCCCCCCCCCCCCCCCCCCCCTGCACAGGAAAGAGAGAGACGAGAGGAAGGCGGGAGAGACAGCCGGAGGAGAGGAGCAGAGGCGGGAAGCCGGACGGATTCGCGAGCGCCGGCCGCCGGAGCTCCTCCTAGTCCTACCAATTTGTCCCTGCAATCAAACAAGATGGGATGAGAAGGGATGGAGGGAGGAAGGACGGGAGAAGGCGAGGCCGCCGGAAGGACGAGCGAGGGAAGGAGAAGGGCGCCAGGAGGAGAGGGGCGACGGAAGGAGGAGCGAGGGCAGGGCGCTGGACCTGCTGCGCCGCCGCCGCTTGGGTCGCGCAGGAGCGAGGAAGGAGAGAGCGACGAGAGGATAGGGTCTCGAGGAGGGAGGCGAGGCGATCGCTGGCTGCTTTTTTTCACTACGGTACCCTCGCTCGATATCGTGAGCGAATACACGGGCTGAATATCGAGCCCATCTAAACATCACGAATTCAGATATTCGGGAGGGAGGCCTCCGAATATCTAATATCCAGCTCCAATGCGAACATCCGAACGCAGCATAAGAGACTGCCTAGTGTATGGCTTGGTCGTCTCCACAAGTTCCTTATCGGATACTCCTTCCTATATACTGACGAGGAGGGATACGTATCACGCTCCAGTGCGTGCCGATTATGAAATCACGCACGATAAACCCTGCCCTTCGATTGAAGGATCGAGGCGCTTCCTGGTGAGCTATTTAAATTCTCTACTCATGGTTAAACAGTTTCCTGCTGCAAATGTGATCAAAGGAAAGATGATCGTCGATCAAGATGGTGGGTTCAAGAAGAAACCTAACCATGCGGATGGCAGGCAGAAGGTTCGGAAGCGCTGGGTTCCTCCAAACCAAGATGATGTGAAGCTGAACGTGGATGGAGCTTTCGGACATGACGGAGGGGCATGAGCGGGATGATCTTGCGTGATCACTCTGGTGAGGTCATTGTCGCTGCGTGTCGCCACCTAAACCATTGCAAGGATGCACTTGAGGCAGAGCTTAGTGCAATTGAGGAGGGGCTGCGTCTAGCGTTGCACTAGGCAACTCTGAACTTCACCATGTAAACTGATTGCTCCGAGGCAATCAAGTTGATTAAAGAGTGCACCCCAAACACCTCAGTCTACGCGTTCAGCATCAGCAGGATTCGTGAACTTATTCAGGAGAGAGGAACTAAAATAGCTAGCATAAGTCGTGATGCTAATGGTGCCAGTCACGAGCTAGCTAGGATGGGCAGGATGCAGGCTAGAACTGAAGTATGGCTCAGGAGCTTCCCACAGAAAATTGCTAGAGCTGTAGCATATGATTGCAATCCTCCCTCGGCTTAATGTAATCCTCTTTCCACCGTAAAAAAAAGAGTAGGTGTTGGGACTACAGTCCTTATCGCCTTTTTTAAAAAACAGAGGCAAGGAATGAAAAAAAAAGGTTAGGACTTAAGATCACACTTGTGAATCATCGATGACACGCCAACCAGGCATAATTGTAACGGGTTCATTTAATCGTTTAACAATGAAACTAGTTGGTTAACAATGAAACTAGTTGATGTTATCTATCGATATAGCATGACTTCTTCACCGCTACCTATGCCTCAGAGAAATGGAATCAACAAGAAGAAGCACCACTGGAGCATATGCCTACTCCGAAGAAAGCTCTGTCCTGGTAGTGGCAAACTGGATTGGCACTATTAGGTTGCTCTCGACAGACTAGATGACAAATACGATAAACTTAATAATGAACATAAGGTAGCCAGTTTCAGGGCCAAGAAGCAAGGCAATGGTTCGAGTATCAAACAAGCAGCATTGCATGCAAGTTCTATTCCCTTCTTATCAAAATATAAGACTTTCTACCTACTTTCTACACACATGTATCTAGACATGTTTTACTGTAAGATTCACATAAACCTTACACTAAAACATGTCTAGAAACATGTGTGCAGAAAGTAGGTACAAAGTCTTATATTTTGATACGGAAGGAGTAGTAGTGAATCCAAGTCCCCTGTTGAAGACCGATAGTCCCTACCGCAAATACATGAAGGTATTGTTGGTTATTCCCGCTTTCTCCTGAATGCAGTGTAAAGTATGCGGGGCGCAACAAAGAGTGTCAGAGTAATCCCTTTGTTTCTGTTCAGGCCAATCTCAACGTCGTAGCCCAACCCATAGCCTTAATCACGAAGCCCGTTAGTTCCAATGTTGGAGAAAAGCTAAATAAAGCGTGAAGGCCCATATCTATCTACCGAGAACCAGGTACGTTTGACCCAAGTATGCAGGCCCATGACGCAAACGAAGTTCCTTGTACTTTTTAAAATTTAGATAAAAGACATTGTATGCCTAGGTTTAAATTAATGAAACCCTGATAAGCTCATATGAAAGCCACACAAAATATGCTGGAGTTACCGGTTTAAGATAACAGCACCATGCCATCGGCAAAAGGTGTCAAGGGAACAGCAAAATCTTAACAAAGGTGAGTTGTACCCATAATAAAATATTAACAAGGGTTAAAACTAGCCCGCACACTAAGGTAGAAGTGGCCAATAGAGAGGAGCATCGCAAGTTTTAGGGCCTATTTAGATTGCAGAATTTTCAAAATGCAGGAATAGGAAAAGGATTGTTATGTCATGCACTTAAATTACTACAGGATTTAAAAACACATGGATTTTGTAAGAGGTGCTTTTGGTGTAAACAACCACAGGAATTTGCAGGAATGAGGAGAGTAGAGAGAGATAAGAGTGTGAATATGTTGGACTTTTTAAAGGAAAAATACTCATGTTAAGATTCCTATAAAATAGGGGGCATAGGATGGATTCCTTAGAAATTTGATGGGCTCGGTCCTATAATATAAAGGGATTCCATAGGAAAAATTCTTATGGATTAGAATCCTCAAAAAAAATGAAATTATTTCAATCTAAAGAGGCCTACACAGTTCCTTGTATAGTTGTACTCATCGAGGCCGGACTACTCGCGTGAAATCTTGAGTACTACTGCCGGACGGCGGAGCTTGAACCTTGCAAGCGTGCACATTTAGTTCATATAGTTTTGCTCGCCAAAGTGATAAGAAAATGTTCAAAAAGAAATGGCAGAAAAGTATTGCTAGACCCCGCCACGCACTCTTGCTCATGAGTACCAGAGAAGGCCTGAGTACTTCGAGTGCGGTGACTTGGAGGATATGGATGCTCGACGATCCTGACAATCATTATTTCTACCGGTGTGAAAACATTAATCTGAAATATTTCTGACTGTGTAAGAATTTCTTAAAAAACTAGATCTTGGATGTGAACACTGCAAAAAAAAATTAAAAATCAGATTTGTCAGGATTTGTCATTTTTATGTAGAGCGTAATACAAACAATTTTGGCCTGAAATAGAATACGTCATTGTCGACATCTAGGATTTTTTTAAATGTTTTAAAACTTTAAAATGTAGAATTAAAAAAATTCAAAAAACGGGCTACTATGTAGCGTAGCCCGTGCTCCAAAAGCACTTTTCGCGAGTGCTTCTGAGTTTCCGGCCGCATCGTCGTACATCCAACGTTTATGCATAGCTCGCCGGACAAGTAGACAGACTCACAGACATAAGCCCATATCGAGACGACGAGACCGCACACGCACCGAACTCAGGGCCTTTTGTTTGGCCTGGCTGTGGCTGGCTGTGGGTGCTGTGCAGAAAAGCTGCTGTCCAGGAGAAGTTGTTTTTCTGAGTGGAGGTCTTTGGCAAACCAGCTGGCTGTCTGACTGTTGATTGTGGAATTGTCTGAAATACCCTTTACATTCATGAAAAGTCGTACTCCAGCTGCTAACGTGTAATAAATAACATATGCAACTAAAATTTAAGTCGAACTTCAAATTCATACAATTGTCATTACATAACCATCACGAATATATAGTTGTCCAAAATACATTTTCACTACATTATACTAGCTAACTCAATTAGTTCCTACGTTGTCTAGAAATGAACAACGTGTTGGCAATGTCGTCACATGTTCCATTCATGCCTCTCGTGTGTAGTTCACCCGACACATGATCACTGGGCAAGGTAACTGCTTGCCTTTGAACCTTGGGCATGTAATCCTCATCTGCATCACATCGATCAAACTGTTTGTCACGCAAGTTGGAGTCTCTAATGAAATTGTGAAGCACACAACAAGCAATGATAATTCTCTTCTGTGTAACCAAGTCGAAATGAGGGATGCCCTTCAAAATGCGTCACTTATTTTTCAAGATCCCAAAGATACGCTCGATGCAATTTCGCAACGATGAGTGGGCATGGTTGAAAATTTCTTCCTTCTTTGTTGATGGCCCTTCTCGACGGAAATCCGGAACATGGTACGTATTGTTTTTGTAAGGAGCTAGGAACCCCTTTCTGTTTGAATAACCAGAATCAACAAGATAGTATGTACCTACGCACACGAGAACAAATTTAAGAAATACGAAAACAATAATGCATAGAAACACATGTGCATAATGAAAAAAATAGTATTACCATCAGGAGGGGTTGGGAACTCAAGTGGATACTTCTCCATGCTGTGTGTCAGAATGCGGTTATCATGTACCGAACCTGGCCATCCACCAACCACAAATGTGAATCTAAGATCAAAGTCACATATCGCTAACAGATTTTGTGACGTGTACCCATGTCTTCCCGTGTGGTTGACCTCTTCTTCTTTTGCAACTTCAACAGGATGTGTGAGCCATCAATGACGCCAATGGCACCTTTGAAATGAGGGAAAAAACGTGCATCTTGAAGTCTTGGATGCACATCCTTGAAAGTTCTGTCCCTTGGTTTTATGATATCTTTACCCATTTTGTACAAACAATTCAACACCATATGGAACTTTCTATGAACTGTTTCAAGAGACCGACTGAAATGGTTTGGGACTTGGGTAAATGATTGAGGTGCTCCAACAGTCCATAGAAACATCCCTAGACATTCAACAGATCCATGTCTCTAGATGAAATTAACCCATAGTTGCTAACTAGGAGGTTGTGCAATTTATGAAACACATCAGGATACATTCTAAACATTTTGTAGCATCTTTTTCTATCATCAAGTTGTTCATGCACCCATTCATTCCCAGTTTCTTGAGGAATCCTCCTAGGTGCCTTATTCAAATACTTCTCAGAATAGAGATTACCAAGGTAGCCCAACACAGCCATGTCAGGAGCAACCCCGAGGAGGTGTCGAATCCGTTCTTCATCACTTCCATTGTCGCCACCACCATCCATCCTACAAATTTCGTATAAGGACATGTCAAAAAAATTAGCATGGCATAGCTAAAGGAAGGTAACAAATAATAACAAACAACACATATAATAATTCAAAGGAAATGACAAATGATAACAAACAACACATATAATGGTTCATGGAAGGTAGCAAATGACAACAAATAACACATATAATAATTCAAAGGAAATGACAAATGATAACAAACAACACATATATGGTTCATGGAAGGTATAGCAAATGACAACAAATAACACATACATGGAAGGTAGCAAATGATAACAAATAGTCTACAGCAAATACCAAACAAACAGTACACCTAATGGTCCATCGGTTTTAGGCTGATCACAAATAGTTTACAACAAATAGTTTACTTGTTCATCTCATCATGCATGCTCTTGAGATAATGAAGCCTTCCTGCAGATGTTTCAAGGCCTGCAAACACCTCTCGGTTCTCCCTCTTCACGGTAAGCTTGCATTTCCTTCACTAACTCCACACTCTCGAACCATCCCTAAAAATTCCTTCGTAGTTTGGACAGCATCATCCTTGTCACATGAACTTCCAACATCAGCCTTTGAGACTAGCGAGTTCAATGCATTGCTGTACACCCTGAAAAAGGGGCTCTCTTTCTCCTTCTCTCCACCACCAAACTTGAGGCGCTTCGGCAAGTTTGGTGTCTTTTTGGAGGCATCATCCTCATCATCCACTGCAATTGCACATGCCATGTTCGCTCCCGTTTCATCTTCCCCCGGGATGGCCGCCGATTCTCCGGTGACATGAGCCTTCCTAAACATGACATCAAGTTGTGTCAAGTTGGCGGGTGGTCCATGCCTGAATTGCTTATGCTCAGGACGAAACTGCAAATGGAACACAACAAATAAATTAGACAACTATAATCATCAACACAATAGACAAAAAGATAATACAAAAGATAAATATGCTGCTTACGTTCAGGTGAGTGTCCCACCAATCATTATCTGCATCCATAGTTCTTGTTTCCGGATCCCAACCTAGCCCGGTTGCATTTAGCAACTCCATCCAATCGGTGTATTCCTTTTTTAAAGCATCCCATTTGTTTTTGAATTGCTTCTTTGTCATCCTTTTTCCCGTTTTCTCGGCATATTTGTCCTCTAGATTCTTGTACCCCTTCTTACTCAAACCACCTCCATCCCTATTGTTTGCATTGACTTCCTCCATACAAATGTCGCACAAAATACGAACGGAGTGTGCATCCCAAACTGCCTTCTCCTTGTCCCCCATTGAAAATTACTAACACAAGCTATAACACGCAAAAAAAACTACAGAATTACTCTATGAATTTTGCACTAACACATCACCAAATAATTATGAAAGAACAGCCAACATATACATCTAACACTAACATGGACAATATATTCATGCACTAATAGCTAGCAATTCCATCTACCACTAACAGGCACCAAATAGATCAAGCAAGAAAGTGCAGAAATATTAGATTCAATGCAACACACGAGTACTAATCGAATCACAGATTCGAATAGGGGGAAAATAGTAGAGAAAATGGGCAGGGGTCTGCCGGTCCTCACCTAGATGAACGGAGGCGGGGCTAGCGGCGCAGGGTGCTGAGGTCGGCGGCGACGGGTTGGTGAGGACGGCGCCCGGTCGAGGATGGCTGGTCGACAACGGCGCGGCCACCTGGTCGAGGACGGCGGCGACGGGTTGGTGAGGACGACTGGTGGTGCGGGCTCCGGCGGCGGAAGAGCCTGGAGGAGCGGTCGCTGGCGGGGGGTGGCGGCGGAGAGTCGCCGGCGAGGGGCGGCGGGGCGGCGGATGGTGTGGCGGCGCGGGCTCCTGTGAGGAGCGGAACCCTATCCGAGCGAGCGATGGGAAAAAAGAAAAGAAAGGAAAAGGATGCGGGTGGGGGGCACGCTCGGGTTGGCTGTCGGCCGCGGCCTCGGGTGGCAGTTTTTTGGTAAATAGAAGCAACGAAATGATCAGAAACGAATGCCCTCTCGAATGACTCGCCGGGAAGCTCGCGTGCTTTTTTCCGTCTGAAGCAAATCGACTGGCTTCCGCAGAAGCCCGACGCGCCGCGAGGCCTTTTGGCTAGCTGGCGTGCTTATTTCCGCGGAAAAGCCTCCAAACGCCGAAACAAAGGGCCCTCAACCAGACCAAATCGAAAGCTCCAGACGCGTTTGCATGCCCTGTTACTATCGGAGCCTCGCCCATGCCTCTGCTCGGCAGCTACGTCGTGTTCACCATGCTAGTCCTCCTCCACTTCCGCGCTGCACCGACGGCCCTCGTGCACGCCGCGACGGGCACGTTCGTCTACGCCGGTTGCTCGCCGTCCAAGTACGAGCGCAACACCCCCTACGAGAACAACCTCAACTCCCTCCTCACCTCCATCGCCTCCATCGCCTCCTCCGGCGCCACCTACAACAGCTTCACGGCCGGCCTCGGCGCCGCGGACGGCGAGGCAGCCGCGCGTCCGCGTACGGCCTCTATCAGTGCCGCGGCGACCTGGACCCCGGCGACTGCGTGGCGTGCGTGCGGGAGACGGTGGCGCGGCTCGGCGCGGTGTGCGCCAACTCCCTGGCCGCGTCGCTGCAGGTGGACGGCTGCTACGTGCGGTACGGCGCCAGCGACTTCGTCGGCCGCGCCGACAACACCGTCGCGTACCGGAAGTGCAGCTCCGGCACAAGCGAGGACGCCGGGTTCCTAAGGAGCCGCGACGGCGTGCTCAGGCAGCTGCAGGCGCGGCGGCGACGGGGTACAATCTGACCACGTCTGGTACGGTGCAGGGCGTGGCACAGTGCCTCGGCGACATCGCGGCGCCCGACTGCGCCGCCTGTCTGGCGGCGGCGGTGGTGCAGCTCAAGGGCACGTGCGGCTCGGCGCTGGCCGCCGACGTGTACTTGGAGCAGTGCTACGTCAAGTACTGGGCAAATGGCCACGATTTCCGCTCTTCCCAAGGTACGTACGCACTGACGCGTGAAACCATAATGTCAACTTGTCAAGCAGTAGTAAATCATCTCCAAATTCACGGTTGCGGAACAGATCACAGCAAGCTCCTATTCCTCACAAGTGGAAATAAATAGGTTCACTTTGTTTAGCATTCTTCGATCTATGAATAAAGCTTGAAGCGCACAAATTTGATTCTCAACTGTTCGGGGTCCAAATTTGAAAAGAGAACTGGCACTAGATCATGTGCGAGCTAGCCATGGGTTGCAACTAGCTAGTAACTCAAGTGAAGTGATATGCAAATGAGAATAGATTCCAAACTGGCGAACTTTGCAAAGTTGATAAAGATGACAAGCAGCATATATTCCTAATTACTAATTAGCCTTTTTGTTCGAAGTTAGGGACTCCGGACCCCAACCTTAATGGATCTGATTACTTGTCAACATGCATCGCCTGGCACCATCCGTTCACTGAGCCGGACAAAACGCGGCCACTAACGACCTATATTAAGACCGGGAGGACAACGATCATAGATCAAATCTTAGACCCCATGTCCAGGGTCCAGCCACCACTCAACTGAATATATTCGCAATGAACAAAGTTAGTACTTTGTGAGTGCGCTCAGCTTGATTTGATATGCTTGGTGACAGATTATTCTGGGGACGAATTTGGGAGGACGGTGGCAATAATAGTCGGTATCTTGGCTGGGCTAGCACTCCTCATCGTGTTCATCTCTTTCCTCACGAAAGCATGTAAGCTCTCTAGAAAAACTTATCGGCATGCTTGGGTTTTCACACCAGTCTAGAAAAGAAAAGAAAAATGTTCATATGGCATCCTCAGGCACAGTTGACCAAAATTTTCATTGCAGGTTAGAAATGGAAAGCTTCTGCCTCACTGCTGCCCATGAGGCTGGCTACCATCTCCGGCTAGTATGAGGAGATTGCATCACAAAATACAAGGAGAACCCAGCAGAAGGACGAATGCTGGCTGCACTCACGCTTGTGCTGTTTCAGTTTTTTCTTACTATCATTTTGAGGAAAAGCTGCTCTGGATAATTCATCACCAGAGCAGAAACAAAGACAGCACAAAGTAGTCATCTGTCTTATTTCTGCTTATCCAACAAATAAGAAAGAAAGTTCTGCTTGTGAAGGCTTTACTTGGTTGTAGAGGGCTGCAACGAAATTCCTGAACTTTGTCCCAACAACCGTTTTCAGTTAACCACACGACCAAGCACGATTCATACACACAAAGGGAACAAGGACTATATTATATACATCGCACATATGAAGCACAATTACATGGGTGCATTCTTGTACAGCCTCTGCGGCTTGAAGGTTATTTTTCTGGGTACAGTAGTAGCCCAATACAATACTACAACATACATTCACATATAGGCTGGGGACGAGCAACGTGTACCTCAGCAACTTGATCAAGCGCTATACCCTTGGATCAATGGGCTCCATCTCGCGGAGTTGTGACCACCGCAAGCATTGATACTTGCTTCCTTCATTGTGGTACCAGATATACCATTGTTGCATATATTCGCAAATGCTCGCATGTGCTTCATGCCGTACTGACTGAGGGAACCGCAATGGGACTCAAAGATACGTACCTGAAGAGGATGTTAAGAAGTCAAATAATTTACTAACAAGGAAGAGCTCTCAGAATATCAAGGCTATGACGTATAACACAAGCGAGCTGCAATGTGGCTATAATAACGAGGAGCTCTCAGAATATCAAGGCTATGACGTACTCCCTCAGTTCTTAAATATAAGATGTTTTAGGTGTTACACATGTTGTCTACATGCATACTAAAGTGAGTGAACCTACATATGGAATATGTCTAGATACACTTGTGTGCATGTGAATGTGGACAAAAACTAAAACATCTTATATTTGGGAACGGAGGGAGTATAACACAAGCGAGCTGCAATGTGGCTATGTGAGTTTACAGACAAGAGTCTACTGCTTACCATTCTCTTCAGGCAATCCCAGTCGTCCGTGAGTGGCTTGCCAGAAGGTCTGACAGCTTGAAGCACCGAAGGTCCATTCTCAAACCAAAGAGGAGCTTTCCAACAAAATCGATGCTGCTGTCAAGATGTTTCCTGTGTGTTACCGTCTCGCTGATCTCCCTCAGCACATTCACCCTCTCTTTAGACTTCTCATGTAACATCTCATACTGAAACCAAACCAAGAAACCTTCAGCTAACAGAGGCTTAAAGCACAGGCCAATACCAAACACATACAATTAAAAATTGCAAATACGAATTCCCTATGCATACGGCATAGTAGTACTATCAGTTCCGGTGCTAGTAACTCCATAAGTAAAAAAATAAGAAAGGGAAATTTCACGTGAACAAGAAATGCTTCACTTTGTACAGTAACTTATATTCAGTATATACACCCAGCGTAAAAGTACCTAAGAATTATTCCCTCTGTTCCTAAATATAAGATGTTTTAGCCTTTTCTGGCATGCGCGTTTCTAGACGCGTTTTAGTGTGTAGGTTCATGTGCATCTTACACTAAAACATGTATAAGAAAAGGCTGAAGCATCTTATATTTAGGAACGGAGGGAGTAGAAAATAGCAGCTTCAGCTTAGAAACATTATACTACTCTTCAATTTAATCGTCCTCTATGTATGTGTTATGCTGGCCAAATTTCTTACACAAGGACCAAGAATGTGACTAATTTGACCAATTTAAGATCCAGACACAGTAGATTACTCTTCAGTTTAATCCTGTTTTTTTAAAGAGAAATCTAGCACCCCATTTAACCATTTAGAGAGGAATGGTTGAAAATATTGCACAAAACTAGAGCATACCCTTCTCCACAGGAAAAGAAGATCTGCGTCTCTTTGGATGATTGCGGCCTTTGGGGCTTGCAAGAATAGCTTGTTTGTCATGTTGGCATTTGCAGGATTGAAACCTTGATACAGGTAAAGCTTCTCATCCTTGAAGGTCGTGTCCCCATACTCCATAACATGAGAACCGGCACTATAGCTGTTCAAGTCTGAGGTACGCTTCTTTACCTGCCCACAACACTTTCAGTACCTTGAATTTACCTACGCAAATGAGATTGGTAAAAAGCAAATCAAGACGCACCACTTCATACTGCTTCTTGATAGTCTCCTCCTTCAGATTGTGATTCTCACTGCCAAATGACATTGAGATGATCAAACAAACGATTACATAAGTACTACTTTGAAAGTAAAGAAAGGAAGGGAAATGGCTTGTTGCACAATCCCTCTTGAAGCACTGCATGCACGTGCATCATAATGTACTAGTGAATCATACCACTCTGCAAGTAGTCTGTTACATTGGCAAATTCAGGTTACCAGTTACATACCTATCTTCCATCCATGCAACACTGTAGAGGTCACCTAAGCAGGTAATATATTCAGAAGGAGGTGACGGTTCCATTCCTGGGCAGTATGTACCCCAGCTACTTTCTTCGGCATTAGATGCTGTTGTAACATAAATATTAAGGTCTGCAGGCATCAAAACCTCAAAAATACTGCCACTTTCACAAGCTTCCACATATATAACCTGCAAAATTATATCACTCCTTTCAGTCAAACAGGATAAGGCTCCCACAAACAAGTAACTGCCACCAGCCTTACCATTTTTGCATAGGTATTAGAAGCATGTTTCTCTTGCAAGACCTTAATAAAGTCATCAGCATACAGATATGGCAGGTTAGGCATACCTGAAACTTGCAAATGTCAATACACATGACAAGTAAATTAACTTATGCTACAAAGCAGCATATACTCCACATACCAAGAACTCCAGGCCCCCCATGATCTGAGTAGTAGATAAATATATGGTCATGTGGTTTGCTATCTATGACCTTCTTACTCCCTCCGGTGACTGCAGTTTTATTGCCCAAGAGAACTGCATAGAAGTTTTTAGTGGTAACTTCGTCTCCAGTGTAGTCCTGAAATCAGAAGGAATGCTATGGTTGTCAAACTTGGAGAAAAAGGGTAAATACATGTCCTGCCCTTCTGCTTACACAACTCTTAAGCCATGTGAAGCTTGAACAGAAAAGATAACCCCGCAGTGCATACAATGATAAAAGAGGCAATCAGATCCCCATTTCTTCCTACTAAATGCCACTTTCTATTATTCAAAAGCAAAAAGTAGGCTAGGACTGTGCAAATTTGTTTACATAAGATGATAAGAGATAAACTGATAAAGCCGAATGAATGAAATGATCCACTAAAGGGGACACCTACAACCATAACTACTGTTGCCACGGCTTATGTGAACCCACAACTACTGTTGCCACGTTGCTCTGATGAATTTGTTCCATTATAAGTTCTAAACCTTTTCTGATGATTCTTTTAAACACGGTAAATTTAAAGTTTCTATTTTCTTGACTGCTTAAGTTTATCATTAAACCTTCCGGATTGAAGTTATAACAATAATATAGAACTAGCCTGTGCAAACACATGGGTTGATGATTAGTGATCCAAATGCGCAACTCCAAACATGAAAGGATAATAGAAGAAGCTACAGGGATTTACCTTTGGAACACCAGCATACACATCTTGGCCATCTGGATGGTTGATGATAACCCCTCGCCTCGGGTTGAGCGCATTGTTGGCGATGTCATCATACATAAACACCACAATGTTTTCCTCTTTCAGCCCACCCTTCCGCAATATCTGGTATGCATGGCATAAATCGGCCTGCATCGCACCACGGAGAGATCAACTATTAAGCAAATGGTCCATATCTATTCCTCGATTCCGAACCAAAACAACATAAATAAGCACATATGTACACGAAATGGTCAATCACAATCGCATTTTATAGTCTGTGTATCACATATGCACTGCGGATAAATCCACCTCTTATTTATTTCATTACCTCAATTATATCCAACTTAAGTTTTGTTTTAACTACTCCCTCCGAACCGGTATAAGTGTCGTGGGAAAACAACTAATCAGACGACTCATTAGCACAGCCAGCGACATGTAATTCGGGTCAGAGGGAGTAGTTACAAGTCTCACGTCTAACTTGAGCATTAAAACCAGAACCGAAATTTGCAACAAACTTCACATCTCTTTGGCCTTTGCCCATTTTGAATCAAGCTGCTACTTAACATTTATTTCCTGAAATGGCCTTAGTGCCTCAACTATTCTTTCCCATCTCCATCTCCCTCCTTTGCTTTGTAACGGACTGATTATTTCAGTTAAGCAATTAATGGAAAGGAGTTTAGCCCAGTTAAAAAAATCCCTAAAAAGAGCCAGCAGTATACACAGCAAAAGGAGAAACGAGTATCGCATCTCGGGCTTCCTGACAAACAGATAACTACAGTTTGTATAGTAGTGTGTGAATTAGACCCTGGAAAGCCACTAAGAGGAAATTATCACACGATTATTCCACAGTTCCAACACCATGACAGTAACACCCCAACTACACGTTAGTTTCAGAATTTGGGCCAAAAATAAACTTTTCGAACACCGATTAACAAATGATTCCCAAAATTCCAAATTCACGATTTACAAATCTCAATAAGAGCAGCACCGACAATTTTCAGAGCAGCGCACCGGCGCGCTTGCAAGAGAACTTCCACAAACCGCCAAGCTTTCAGAACCACGATTCTTCCACGCTCATCCCGTTTCCAGCCAAATCGTACTCCAGACGCAACGAACAACATGCGCAAACGCATGCAGCACCGACGATCTCTGACTGCTTAATTACCTGGTGCCTGTAGTTTCCGTAGCCGGAGGAGCCGGCGACGAGCACCGCCCACCTCGTCCCGACGTCGTCGTCATCCGTCTCGGGGCCCTCACCGCCGCGCGCGGTGGCGGGATCCTCCTCCCCCGGCATCCGGATCACCGTCTCCCACTTCCCCTTCGAGGCGTCGGCCCCCGCCGCTGCACACAGCGCCAGGAGCAACGCGAAGCACCGCAACCCCGCCATTTCCCCGCTGCGCAGGTGTGGGAGTGGCACTACGTTCTAGGATCAGTTAGTAGCCGGGACTAGCGAGCAGAGCGGGGCGGGGAGCGGTTGCGGGGGTGAAGTAGGCGCCGCGCCGGGCCATGCCGCCATGCAGGCGGGCGGCCTGGAGAGCCGACGCGTGGGGCGTGAGGTGGTGCTGCGGTGCGGCTCGTCGGCTTGCGGCGGCGTGGCGTCGTCTGCCGGTCAACAAACCCGGAGCAACGGCCTATTCAGGCCCAGTTCGATCCTAAAACACGGGCCGGGCCTGTTGAGTTTCTCTTCAGCGAAGCCTGGCCTATCGGGCTAACAACCTTGAGAAGCCCACATAAGCAGAACAATTTAGGAAGGACGGAGTCCGCAGTTCTTCCGGTCGCCGCTGCCGGCGGAACCTTCCGGAACCCTCGAGCGAACTCGTGCCAATCTTTACAAAACCTCCCCTGCTACTCCGCCTTAATCCCCATCTTAACCCCCACAAATCTTCCGCCCCCAGCCCAGCCGCCAAACTCTTCCAGAAGCTTCCACCACCCGCCCCCGATCTGATCCAGAGCCATGGCCGACGAGGCGAAGGCGAAAGGTAATGCGGCCTTCTCGGCCGGCCGGTTCGAGGAGGCGGCGAAGCACTTCTCCGACGCCATCGCGCTCGCCCCGGGCAACCACGTGCTCTACTCCAACCGCTCGGCGGCGCTCGCCTCGATCCACCGCTACTCCGACGCGCTCGCCGACGCCGAGAAGACCGTCGAGCTCAAGCCCGACTGGGCAAGGGCTACTCGCGCCTCGGCGCCGCCCACCTCGGCCTCGGGGACGCGGCCAGCGCCGTCGCCGCCTACGAGAAGGGCCTCGCCCTCGATCCCAGCAACGAGCCCCTTAAGGCCGGCCTCGCCGACGCCAAGAAGGCCGCGGCCGCCCCTCCGCGCCGTGCGCCGTCTGGAGGGGCCGACGCGATCGGCCAGATGTTCCAGGGGCCCGAGCTCTGGAGCAAGATCGCTGCCGACCCGGCCACGCGCGTCTACCTCGAGCAGCCGGACTTCATGCAGATGCTGCGGGAAGTGCAGCGGAACCCCAGCAGCCTCAACATGTACCTCTCGGATCCCCGTATGATGCAGGTGCTCAGCCTCATGCTTAACATCAAGATCCAGAGAGGCGAGGACTCCGAATTCGCGCAGTCCTCCTCGCCGTCGTCGCCACCGCCACCACAGCAGAAGCAGGAACAGCCCGAGACGAAGACGAGGGAGGTGGAGCCTGAGCCACAACCCGAGCCTATGGAGATTCCTGATGAGGAGAAGGAGCGGAAGGAGAGGAAAGCGGCCGCTCAGAAGGAGAAAGAGTTAGGGAATGCTTCGTACAAGAAGAAGGATTTCGAGACGGCCATCCAGCATTACACAAAAGCCATGGAACTTGATGACGAGGACATCTCCTACCTGACTAACCGAGCAGCGGTGTACATTGAGATGGGAAAGGTGAGGTTTATTGTACTATTACCTTTTATTTATGCCTTAGGAGTTAGGATTTAATTTGTAGTACACACTGTTATTCAGGTGAGAATAATTTTGGCTATAGACCAATAGGCCATGACATTTGATACATAGTTACTAGCAAGGATTGTGTGTTTGATTGCTGTGCTAAACTGATGAGCACTAAGATAATAGGATTGTCTGCCTTATAGGTAGGTACTAAGGGGCACAAGGTTTTGGGACTATAATAGGACAATGAGTGAGGCCTAGAAGTCGCCATAACTTGATGATACTGTTAGTGTTAGGCAAGTAATGTGAATCAAATTATTGTCGCTTTCCATAAGTACGTATATATCTCAGATGTGCCTTGCTTAATCATGTTCTGAACTCCTGATAGAAGGGTATAAGGGCATACTTGGTTGGTAGTCAGCAAGATGCCAAAGTTTACAACACTTTTTGCCACAGATTTTGCAGGAATTAACTTAGGTAAAATGTAGCTGACACTAATAGTGTGGTGAACAAAATTGCCACCACACGTGTCGCAAGATTTGGCAATATATCAAGCCTATGACATGTGGACTATGTGGCTAAGAAAGTATGGGGAGCCACAACTGTGGCAGTGAACCGAACACATACATAAGATGTTCCTAACTAACCTAAGGCGGGGAGAATTTGGGCTACAAACTAAACACCTCCTAACTCTGCCACCACTAAGGTTAGGCAAAGTGTGGTTTGACATAATTTATGGATATACTCCCTCCGTATCAAAATATAAGACTTTGTACCTACTTTCTACACACATGTATCTAGGCATGTTTTAGTGCAACTTCACATGACCTTGCACTAAAACATGTCTAGTTACATGTGTGTAGAAAGTAGGTACAAAGTCTTATATTTTGATACGGAGGGAGTAGAAGTTAGCACCGCACTTGCGGCAACTTGTGACAAAATGTGAGTCTATGAAGTTTTATCATGTCAATACTCAATAGTTAAGGGCATCTATGGTCACAGCCTAAGGTTGCCATGGCCTAGCAATAGTCGTGCCACAAAAACACTTCAGACATGTTTTTGGTTCATTACAAGAGTTGTGGCTTCTTTTTACCCATATAGTCCACATTTCATACAATCATTTTTTTGCGAAATTTTGAGTGGCCATTTTGTTCGCACACTTTATGTGGCAGCCACAGTTTGACTAAGATTACTCTTGATCCAAGCATGCCTTAAGTGTGGCAACCAACCAAATACCCACCTACGAAACTGTCTCGTGCCTAACCCATTAGACATGGCATGCTTATCCTGGGAAGAAATGTATTGTGGTGGTCAACCAAGCACCACCTTAGAAACTGTGGCGTGCCTAATCTTAGACTTGGCAAGCTTTGGCTAGGAACCAAATAGCTCCTGAGTCTATTACAGGCAGGTTAGACTGCTAAGGAGATGCGGCATGCAACAACTATGGCATCGAATCAAGCAGTTGCCACATCTTAGGCAATGCATGGCTACTGCAGTCCTAAAAGTTATGAAGTGACAAACACTAAATATAGATATGACACAAGGGAAAAAGCTGCATTTTTATACCAATCTTGACGGTTTTCTCAAATATAGTGATGGAAAAGATGATTAGAAACGTTTGCATATCTTTTGCCATAGCCGGCCATTTTTGTTTACTTAAAGGAGTAAGAGCACACTAGTGTCACGATTAGATGTGACCGTTCATAGAACTGGTTAGTGTACTTATGATACTGTAGCTCCCTCTCTTGTTATTCCTTGCAACTAAAGATATCCTGGTAATTCATATTATTTCTTCTTAATCGGAGTCTATAATTTCCTGTCTCCAGTATGATGAGTGCATTAAGGACTGTGATAAGGCTGTGGAGAGGGGAAGGGAACTTCGAGCTGATTTCAAGATGGTTGCAAGGGCACTGACAAGAAAAGGAACTGCTCTGGCTAAACTCGCTAAGAACTCCAAAGACTATGATATTGCCATCGAGACTTTCCAGAAGGCTCTAACTGAGCATCGGAATCCAGACACTCTCAAAAGGCTAAATGAGGCTGAGAAAGCAAAGAAAGACTTGGAGCAACAAGAATATTATGACCCTAAATTAGCAGATGATGAGAGAGAGAAAGGTACTGACCTGTCTCTAGTCTACCAAACTGCTTTATCTTTTTGTGGTATTTTTTACAGATTTATTTCTAGAGGTGTTTTTAAGGTGCTGTTGATGCTCGTAGCTGGCTTGCTCATCTTATGGTTTTATAGGTAATGACATGTTCAAGCAACAAAAGTATCCAGAAGCAATAAAGCATTACAATGAGGCTCTCAAAGGAATCCCAAGGATGTCAGGGTAATCTATTCAGCTTCTATTGCCTTTTTCTCTATGATTAGCTTTATGCCATTGAAAAAGGTGTTTAATTCTTTCAACATATGGAGCTTCTGGATTTGTTCGCTGACCAAAGAAATCTTGGTGGTTGCAAGTTTTGCAGCTCTATAACATGTGGAACTCAACATGTTGTAGAACACTGAAATATTATGTATTGCTTGCTTTGAAATGTCCTGCTTTTGGAAATGTAGGGTACTTCGATTCTATTATTCATTCAATTGTTTTGAAGTAGCACTTGAACTTGATCATTTAATCTGTTGTCAATTGCTGCCTCCTTGCCTTTTTCTGTCGTGTATCACTTCTTATTGCATTTGTTGACTGCACTTGTATTTTGTCAATCAGTTTATATATGTCCTTGCGGTCCGTAATTGACTGCCTTGGGTGGTTTACCTTTTACCTACAGGTGTACAGCAATAGGGCTGCATGCTATACCAAGTTGGGAGCCATGCCTGAAGGTCTTAAAGATGCAGAGAAGTGTATTGAGCTAGACCCAACCTTCTCCAAAGGGTATACAAGGAAAGGTGCAGTTCAATTTTTCATGAAAGAACATGAAAAGGCAATGGAAACTTACCAGGCAGGGTTGAAGCATGATCCGAATAACCAAGAACTGCTTGATGGTATAAGGAGGTAATGAAGCATTGAAGCTATGACATACTACAACCATTTAGTCTATTTACATCATCTCTTGAAAATCCGTGTAAACAAACATTTAACTGCTGCTGCTTTCGCAGGTGTGTTGAGCAGATCAACAAGGCCAACAGGGGTGATATAAGTCAGGAGGACCTGCAGCAGAAACAGGTAAATCTCTTGATCCACTTCAGTGTTCTCATGTTGGGCGGTTCAAAACTTCAATATTGTTAACCGTTGCTGCTGTTTTCTGTAGAGTAAAGCTATGGCGGACCCAGAAATCCAGAACATCCTTACCGATCCCATCATGCGACAGGTATCGTCAAATCTCCATCCTTACTTCGAGTTACGGTGTGGGGACAAAATTAGTGTATATTTCTGTTTTAATTTGATGACGCTGGAAATGCTCTTTGCAGGTATTGATGGATTTCCAGGAGAACCCTAGCGCTGCTCAGCATCATCTCAAGGACCCTGGAGTTGCACAGAAGATTCAGAAGCTCATAAACGCTGGAATAGTCCAAACGAGATGATCAAGCAAGCTAGAAGGCGGAAGCGTTTGTGGCCACTTGTTGGTGATCTTGTGCTCGGTTGGGTCGCCCTGCCCGGTTACATTCTTTATCTCCCCAGCCTGAACTTCTAATGTACGTCATTTTCCTGTTGTATTTGTGAGTACAGCTTGCAACACTCTTATTCAAGTTTATGGCTATGTTGTTACAGTATTATATGAGCAATGTCTCATTTTGTTAGTCCTTTCCGCCTTAACAGTGGTCAACAGGGAGATGCTAGAGCAGTAGAATGTTATTGTGTAAATTAGATGACTTCCATTTGTCAACATGTGGATCTATCACTATAGGTACATCAACATAAAGACAAATAAAAGTCATCTAATTTAGGGAGTATTTCTTGGTTGACGCAGAACTGTATTTCAAAAGTACACGGTCATACTTAACGAGAGTCTGAAGGAATTCGATCTCTGACTATCAAAACAAATTCTCTCTTTCCAGAACCAGCTTGTGTTTGGGAAAATCTGCAAATACTAGTAATACCTACAAAACGGTGATCAAGGCTAATATCCAACGGTGAGACTCGATGACAGACTGAGTACTGAGACTACACTGACAGTATGGTAGCAGTTATGGCTGGTAGAGCAGATGACTTCAAATCCTCTTTAGTTTACCGCATTGGACTATAAATGCTTGCTGTGTTTTGAATCCACCTCAGAACGAACAATGAATGATAGCGTGGCCGACGCATTGAGTCTACGAGTTAAAAACACGGCCCAACGCGTCCGTGGGAGTTAAAAACACGGCCCAACGCGGTGACGTAAACGGATCGTGGTCTGTTTTTCTGTTCGCCGCGGCCCATTTTTGGCCCAGATTTGGGCCAGGTTTGCGTCGGCCGTGGATGCGTGCGGACAACTCTTATGTCCTCCCCGTGTCAGCCCCAGGCCTCGCGTGTCATATACTATAACAGCTAGAGCGGCCACCTACCCCCATTAACTGTGGGCGGTGGAGCTCTTTAAATGGCGTCGGTCGGCCAAACCCTAGGGCACAAAGCCCTGCTTTCTCCTCCAGCCACGGCGACAGCCACCTCCACTCGTAGATCGAAGGCACGCCATGGATCCGCCGCCACCGCCTCAGCATCTCGTGAACCAGATCGAGCGAGCGCGTATTAGCGCGCGGCCGCCATCGCGGCAGCTTCTCTCGCTGGATAGTGACCAGCCCGGCATGGGCCTGCATGATTATGCAGCCGCCGCGGCCGCGGCTGTTGGACGCCGAGAGAAGGGCAGTAGAGGCCACCTACTCTGACGCCATCGACCACGAGGAAGAAGTCTCCGCCGCCTGTATTGTGGGGGTTTGGGGCGGCGGGTTGGAGGAGGGCATCCACGGCGTCCACGCCTCCGAGGAGGCCGCGATGCAGGCCTCCCACATGCAGTTGAACACTCAGAGGACGACCGTGTTCATGTCCGCCGCACGCGCCGTTGTTGACGCTGCACAGGAGGCCGAGACGGTGCAAGCGCGCCATGACGCCGAGTCCGCGGCGCGCGCGGCGCGGCGCAAACGGCACCGCGATGCCGAGGTGGCCGCGACGGCCGCCAAAGGAGCAGGCACCTCCAAATGATGCCATATCTCGCTGGCGGCGCCGCCTATGCACGGCCAATTTTGTACTGAAGCCGGCGCCGCTACGTATTTCGTAGCTATGAAAGAAATAAGGAGGAAAAGCCAGCTAGTCCGCTGCTGGCCCTGGCCATGACGAAGGAAGAGCCAGCAAATCCGTGGCCGAACGAACTTGCGACTGGACGTTCCTCAAGGTCGGAGCCCCTTCTTGATCTTCCCCCTTGCCGGCCATGAGCAACCAAGTTTCGGTGGTCGGTTATTAATTTCTTTGCATTTTTAGTGTAGTTTTAGGTCTAAACACGAGCCGAGATCTCCATCGTCCCCACCGGCCAGCTACACCGGAGGAGAAGGATGAGAATCTCTAGATTTAGGTCATTTATTATGTATTTTCAATATGTAATCCTTATTATTAAGAAAATATTTGGGAAAAAAATGGCCGGGCAGACACAATGCGTCGGCCCCGTTGGGTGCAGTAGGCAGAAAGGGACGGACATGGCTAGACGGCTGTCCCTTTGACGATCCAAACGGACAAAAACGGACCAGTCATCCTTACAATCTGGATGCGTACATACGTATACGAAAAACGCGACGCTAAGCGGACGAAACTATTGTTCCTCACACGTGAGAACTTGCCTGTGGCAAGATGGTTAGGTGGGTGGTTGTACCCCCTGCCCACCAGAGTTCAAACCCCAGGTTTGACGCTGGTGTTTCTCATTTAAGGCGGAATATTCTTCAGTGGGAGGCGACGTTCCCGTCGACAGCGAGGCGCCCGTGGTGACTTCGTCAATCTCAAGACTCGACCCGCCGACTCAGTCTCTCGGAGGTGCTCATAGGGGTAGGGTGTGCGTGCGTGCGTTCTTAGGGGTGAGTGTGTGCGCGTGTATATGAGCGCTTGCGTTGTACTGTGTTTCGCAAAAAAAAAAAAATATTGTTCCTCACACGTGGCTATTTATGATCCGACCCAAGACCCGGCCATGCCATCGAGAACCTACTTCGATCAGACAGCTGACGACGCCTGATGAGGCAGGTTCGTCGAAAAACCGGCGATGGGCTGTGATAGATGAGAAAACTTAGGTCGACGCCCTAGGCGTCGTGCAGCAGTATACTTTGAACGGCACTCGTAAAAGGTACTACTATGGAGCAGTGAGGTGATAAAGGTAGTAGTATACAACTTTGCCCTCCGTGAGATTCAAATCTAAGATGGACGATTGGATTTGTCGCCTTATCCTCTTTCTATTCATTGGAACATCGTCGATCGATCTCACTCCTGCATGTCAATTGGGCTATTCAATCTGGAACGATAATACGTGCGTTTTGGTTAATTGGTCGTACGTACTAGGTACATAGCCGCCTTTCATGTGTCTAGTCTGCCTAACATGTATATTTACTACTCCCTCGGATCCGTTATAACATTCGCGAGAAACGAGCGTGGGTAGTGCAAACGTTACGTACATATTCCAAATCTTTTTCTGGATCGGAGGGAATATCTATGTTCCGAATTATAAAATGTTTAGTTTTCTATGAATCACATGTATCGATCTCCTCAAACATATCCCTTGAGTAAGCCACACGCGTCGCTCCCAGGGGGCGGCTTGGGTGAGACCCTAGCCGCCGCCCCTGCCCTTCCTCCACCCCGTCCCCCCGCCACCGGAAGAAGCTGGCGGGCAAAGCCCTTCTCGGTAGACGGCAAGATCTCGTGTCCTCGTCCGTTCTTGCGACGGGAGATCTCCGGCCAAAGCGTGGCGGTGGCCCTGTACGTTGGCTGCGTGCGTGGTGGAGTTCAGATCTCGGGGCGGCGGCCACGGGACGGTGGTTATCGGTCTTCCAGTTGATGTGTAGGCCAGCCGTCGAGGGTTAGGCGTGCTCAGTCGGGCATGCCCTGCTGCTGGACATGATCCGTGAATCGTTCGACATGGTTTGGAATGTCAAGATGACCGGCGAAAGCTGTGCTTATATGCGATCTGGGCCGACAATGGCTACCTTGTTGGAGGCATCGTCAATGCCGTTTTTGTATCAGTGCCATAGACGCTCCGGGAGAAATCTTAGATCCGGCTCTAGGTCAGACTATGGCGGCACCCACGATCGTGTATCCCTCTTGGGGGGGGGGGGGGGGGGGGGGGGGGGCATCGTTTTGGAGCTTCAACAGCCGGAAGGTCGGTCATGGCAGCGGTGATGGTTTCCCAGCGTTCGCGTGATACCCAAGGTGGAACGGCGTCGTCTTACTGTGTCAGCTGACAGGACTTTGCGGTGTGGCGCCGCGGTATCCCGGCGGTGTTCAGGCGTGGGTAGATGAACGTGCGTAGGGAGGTGGTGCCGACGGCTTGCCTGACGAGGGTCTTCGTGTCGATCTACACTCTGAAGATGGGTCAGCGGAAGATGGTGGAGGCGACTTCCGGAGTGTATGCACAAGGCGCTATCTTTGGAGTTAGCCAGGGAGCCGAGAATGGTTGTGGCCAGGAAATAAAGCTCAGTTTTCTCTATTGGTTGTGCTAGTTGTGGTGTTTTTCACTGGCGGCTTCGGTTTGTATGTTGTAAGGCTCGGTGCCAACTTATGTTAAATAAATGAAATGAAATCCGTATGCATCTCTTCGATGCAGAGGACTCCCCATTTCGAAAACTAAAACATGTATCCATCTAGACGCATTTTAGTGTGTCTGTTTACTCATTTTCAGTCCATATGTAGCCCACCTCGAATTTGAAAAAAATAATTATAATTCGATACAAGAGGGAAGTGCAACTTTGCTAGGCTTTATCATTTCGGTGACTTTATGGTCCGGTGAAGACTATTTGTCGATTTGACATATGTATCGATGTAGCTAGCGGTAACTTATTTTGACTTCCAAGCTCCGGTTTGCTCTTTGTTAAATAAAAACACTTCCAAGTTTCAAAAACTATATCTGATCATACAAAAAATCCAAGAGGCAATTTATGATTATACCAAAAAATACTATATTTGAATAATTTGATGACAAAGCTGTATGTTGGCAAGTCATGCCCGCATATAGAATATTTTTTTGAACACATCCAAACTCATCATTTTGTAAGTGGCTAAGATAGCGTTGTCCCAAAGTTTCCCAAAAACTTGTTTACAGAGTAAATACGCCAACAAAAGATGCCAATCAAATCAATCTATACTAAGCTAACCGAGCATAAAAATAATGAAAGCAAATGAATACAGAAGCTTCTCGACGGCTAAAGTGGGTTTTGTTCCCTTTGTATCTTGTTTTCATCAAAGTTTACTAGAAACGGACAATCTCTACTTATAATATGAATAGGCATTGCCAGGTTTCATAAAGAACATGAAGCGAAAACCCTACGACTACAAGCTGCTATGGCAGATCAGGAGTATTTTCAGCACAAATTACTTAAATTCAAGATTTGCCCAAAATTGCGCCAACAACACGTATGTAGCTCTATAGAAAATAGAACAACTGAATGCAGAATGACACGCAACATTCTGATCATATGCCCAAAAGATAGTTTTAGCACATATAATACCTTTGCAAAATGTAAAACATATTTTCACTTCACAAATTCAAGCTTTGATCGAAATTGAACCAAAAACGGAAATAAAAGACATTGAAATCGCCTTCACATACACTCTTTACTTCTTTTTTTACAAAATGCAGATGGAGCTGCTTTTGATTCCATCAAGAGAGGTGCACAAGATGTACATAGGTTAGCGAAAACATAAAAGGAGAAAAAAAAAATTAGCTCGACACATGGGCAATGTGGGGGACCCCGGACTAGCCGTCCGAAATACCCGATTATGCTTAACACAACGATCCCGTGATCAGTATGTCGTTGCACATAATCCGAACTGAATATCAAAGTTTACATCCATACAGTACCGAGTTTTCAAGTCTTACAAGCATGGCCATACTGGCCTAATTATACATAGGTGCCTTCAAGGGCCAATCATATTTATTCAGCGGAAGCTACGGTAGTAGGGCTAATCCATTCAAACAACACCCGACAGGCAGCTGACTTATGAAGATCTTAGTTCGCATAGACGTCGCCAAACTCCCCTTCAACGTAGGGCTCCTCGAAATCTGGCTAAGACAATAGCCAGGGACGAAACCAATATGAGTACATTTGATTGTACTCGCAAACTACCCCAACTTGAGTAAGCACTAGTTCTAGTTTTATTTCTTAAACTTTTAATTGAAAACTCTCAAAATCTTTACTGAAAAGGGGTGAGACGAAGTTTATAACTATCCTTTAAGAAAACATCATTTTAGCTGTTTCTCCGGAACTCCTCCGGTATCCAACCATATCCCAATCATGGTTCCCAAACCCGTCACCACCTCGTACCAACTCATTGGTACAGGTGGGAAATATCCCTTTCCATTTCAATTTCCTCAACACAAATCCAGAGTTTGCAAAACTTTGCACATGGCCTTAGTAGTTCTTCCCAACTGTCCATATCCGAGGACTCGGCTATTCGAATAGTTTTACCCTCTGCAGAGGTAGCACGCTTTTCCCACACCCATCCGGTCACTCATCGTGTCAGCCACGTCCCGCCATACCAGAGGTATGCGAAGTTGAGTTCCCGGCCATAGCCTGTCCTTTGCTCATGCTAGTATAGGACCCTGCCTCTACGACACTTTCCATCTACACTTAAATCCTCAGAAACTAAGTGTGAGGACTCGTAGTTCTGCCCGGCGGACCCAAGGGAGCCCTTCAATCCTCTTTCTTCTTTACTCTCATACCGGCTTCCGGTAGACTTCTATTAAGAGGACCCAGGTCAGGGGGTAGGTCCTCAGACCATCCCCTCATGGAACGAGGTTATCCTCGTTATTGAGGCATCCAGTACTAACACGAGCAAATTATATGACTACGCCCTTGCCCATATGTGGGTAAATGTGGTCGCACAGATTTTTGGCTGGGGATGTAAGTACAAGGACACAATGTGCATTTTTCCTTCCAAAAGCAACACCATTCTCTGTTCCTCTACCTTCATACCGACCTTTCGGTACTTCAACTTCATCCAGGTACTTTCAAAGGAGTTTTGAATAAACAAAGTTTTTTCCCACCCTATAGTTGTACTATCGTCAAAATAGTTTTCATATCTTTGTAAAAAGGGTTTCAAAATCTTTGACACTTGTGAAGAACTCATGGGATTAAAATAGAGGTATATAAATGCAAGCTCAGTGAAGTAGCTTGCCTTGCTCCACAAAGTTCTCGGAGTCTTGTTCCTGCTGTTCAAAGTATTCCCCTTCCTCGTAGACTCCGGCAACGTTCTCGTCTAAACGTCAAACAAGCAACACAAACAATCACTACACCAACTCAAGCATCATCACAACATTACAAAGCTACTGCACACATCAAGCAACACAAGGTGGTTTTAATTTAATTGAATTAATCTTTATTCAATTATTTTCAAACTAAGGCAGAAACTAGTTGCACACCAATTAATTCACCATTTAATCTATGTTTGTCACAAAAATTCAAACTAAATTTCTATGGATAGCTACTGATGTGTAGAAGATCACCCAATTGGATTGGGGTCATTTGGGGTTACCAAACTCCCTACACATTGGTTTTAGTTCAGAAGGTTTTTAATCAAGTTTTAGCTACCAAACAATTTAGGTTGCTCCAAAATTTAAATCCTTTTAGGGGCAACTAACTTTGGCTACAAGTGATCTAACAAAATTGGTTTTAGTTTAATTGGACCTACTATTAAATCACACTAATTGGTTTAGTGCAGAAGGGTGCACTGAAGTTCAACCAAAGGACAAGGAGTTTACACTACTCAATTAATTCTACAAAAATTTGGGGAGCTAAAGGATCCTAATACAAAGCTACCAAAATTTGTTTCGAGTTATTTGGATTTATATAACTCCAGAAACAAATGGTTTGGTGTTTTAAACCTTCTGGAGCATTTTTAACAATACATTTTTATTACTTAATTAAATGAGATGAGACCACTTTGGTGAGTTAAAGAATTTTATAAGCTTTCCAGAACAGTTGAGTTTGATTTATTTGGATTCCTAGAACTCGAGTTATTGAATTTCAAAACTAGGTCCAGTACTGAATTCAGAGAGGAGTTTGAAATTCGGAAAAACCTAATTTACTGGATAATGTTGAAAATCCTGACGGGTGGGGTCCGCTCGTCAGTGACTCAACGGAAACGTTTCGCGCGCGGGTTTAAGTTTAAAACGCTGACGGGTGGGGTCCACCAGTCAGTGACTACTTAAACGAAACGGTATGCTACCGTTAATCTCTAATCCTACGGCTGTGGATCGAAGACATGGCGGCGACCATTTCCTGGCGGCGCCGTGGCTCCGGCGACGGCGGAGTGCACGATTCGCTCACCTGAGAGCTCGGGAGGTGGCGGAGATGACGGGGATCGACGGCGGAGGGAGTGGGGAAGCTCTGGGGTGAGTCGTGCGTGCTGGGACGGCTTCACTCGACGGCGGCGTGATCAGCTCCTCCTCCGCGGCCGTGCTCCAACTCCGGCGATTCCTCCGCGGCGCTGCTGTGCACGAAACACGGGCAAAACGCGGCGGGTGAGCTAGGGTGTAATGGTGAGGCGAGTGAGGGACAGAGAAAAGGCAGGGGAAGAGAGGCACGACCTGGCCGTGTTCGTCTTCTTCCTCGGCGCGGCAGCGCTCTGCCGTGCGTGTGCACGGTGGCTGCGTTGGAAAAGCTCGCCCTCCTGGCGATGCTCTGGTGTGAGGGGTGTGTGTGGGAAGTGGTGGAGGTGTGTGGAGAAGAGGTGGTGCGGGGTGGGCTTTTATAGCGAGCGGCGGCGCTCGGCGCTCCACGGCTCGGTGGTGGGGAGAGGAAAGGGGTGGTGCTGGGTCCGGCTGAGGGTGCCAGTGAGGTTGCGGGGAGCGAGGGAGTGACGCAGGTGCGGTCGGGTGGTCGAGGGGAAGCAGGGGTTGCGCGCGAGCTTGCGGTGACGTGCTCGGCCCGCCATGGCGTGCGGCGAGCACGGGCGCGTGCGCTGGGGTCGGGTAGGGAGCGTGCGGCGCAACCGCGGGGCAGTGGTGCTTGGACACGACGCAAGGGAGGTGACTGAACCAGGGAGGTGAGGTGGGACAGTGCGGAGGCGTGCGGTGCTTGCCGTGGACCTCGGCGTCGTCGCGTCGCCCGGCGTGCTCTGGCGCGGACGATGCGCACGCCAGAGGGCTCTGCGGCGGTCGCGTCTCGTCGATCAGAGGCGGAGGGAGCTGGGTGGTGTGGCGGGCACGGCGCGGCGTCGTCGCAGCGTTGCGTCTGCCCTCTCCACGGAGGGACCCGTGCGGGTGCTTGCCAAGGACGGCAATGGCGTGGCGCCAGCGGCTTGCCTCCTCTGGGGTCAACGAGCGTGTCACCTCTCCATCCTTCGAGTGGGTGAGGTGAGGTGAGTGAGTGGAAACGCTAATGGCACGGGATTGCACCGATTTGAGCTCGAATTTTGGATTGATTTTTCGGGTTTGAGATGAACTTAGTGGTGATCAACAAGTGTTCGATCAAATTCCAGAACCAAATCCAAATTTGAATTTCTGAAATTTCTTCTCATGGTTTGCTTCCAAATACTTTTCCAAGGGTTGTGGTACCACTGGATTATTTTCTTTGGAAGTGTAGCTTGATGATTTTGATGGTTTTCCAAAGTTAAAGAAACATTTGGAAAATTTGAAAATAGGATTTAGAATAGAATTTAAAATAGAGAGAGGGAAAAGAATGTAAGGGTAAAGTAGGAGTGATCATCATGTCACCCCACTGAAGTTTTGTTTTGAAAATAAAATTTGTTTTTCTTAATAAGATAAAATTTGTGTGACTTTGGTCACATGATTTTATGTGGGAAACCTTTTGTTGTGTTTCTTTTCTTTTCTTCATAATTTTCTTTTAGCAAACAACCAACACAAACAAGCAAACACAAGCAAGCACACATAAAAATAACAAAAGTTTTTGTTGGCCCACATTTTTACTAATAAAGCTGGGTTACAATTTTGGGATGTTACAGGCAAGCTAGCAAGCAATACACTCTTTACTGTTGTGGTTTTGTAGCCGCTCCCTCCGTTTCGAATATAAGATGTTTTACCTTTTTCTAAATTTCATGTTGTAGACAAGTTTCAGTATGTCTATTTAATCATTTTGGTATGTATCTAATCCACATTATAATATCCAAAATATTTAGATATGTTCTTGTGCTCTACAGTCATATTAGCTGATAATTATTGTCAAATGAATTATGCATTACATTTTGCGACATACGGAGTACTACTCACACTCTTGTCCAGTTGTCCGTGCACCGGTTTTTCGTAGAACAAACACTGCACACCAACAAAGCTATAGCTCCACCAGTGGATGTCTGGTTTAGCTTGTGCCGTTAACTAATCTATCCATGATCCATCGGTTCAGTTATTCAGGTGACGAAAATATACTTATGCCCGTATGATCTGCATCTAATTAAGCACTCTGCATCCCGAAGAGCCTAAGCACCCCGTAGGTGGTGGCCATGGCGAGCCACCCTCCCACGAGCACCCGAGCACCGGATCGCACAATGCTCGCCCCGCCCAGGTACGCGCCCAGCACGCCGAAGCCGGCAAGCCCGAAGCTGGTCGCCACGCACACGGCCGCAAGCCTTCCCGCCCACGTCCGCACGAACCCCCGGCAAGCAGCGGCAGCGCGGCGCCGGCCGCGAACGCCAGCGCCGACGCGCCCGCCGCCATCGTCGGGCTCGGCAGGCTATCCTTCTTCTCGGCGCCGTCCCGTGCGCGCTCGATCTGGGCCACCTCGATGTCGTACTGCGCGTAGACGGACACAAACTCACCGATGGCCATGCTGCAGGCGCCGGACACGAGCCCCGCGAGGCCCGTCACCAGCATCGCGGCCCTGGCCTCGTTGACGGCGCCGACGCCGATCATGAGGGAGGCCACGGTGACGAGGCCGTCGTTGGCGCCCAGGACGGCGGCGCGGAGCCACTGCGCGCGCGCCACGTAGTTCACGCCGCTGTATCCTCCGCCGCCCGGGCTGCCGCCATCCGCCGGCTCCACGTCGTCGATGGCGACCGTGGTAGCGTTGATCTCTTCTTGTTTTGGCTTGGAGGGGGACTTGGGAGCGGTGTTCGTGGCTGCATGGACGTGGGAGCTAAGGTCGGGAGCCATGGACGCAGCTGCACACCGCAAGCAAGTGTAGTGAGATATGATCAGCTCTAGCACTGCTGATCCTGGGAGTGCTGCGTGGAAGCCACACGCGCTGTATGGGTATTTATAGGGAAATTTACTACTAATCGTGAGGAATTTTTACTCTAGCTAGCACTGGAGATGAGTAAGATGGAATGACATGTGACCACTGACACTGGTCGGTTCTCCGTGAATCTCACGCCTGATCAGCGAGTGTTCTAGCTAAGCTGCTACTATTAGTAGTGCAAAGAGTTTAAATTGATCCAGATTTTGAACTACCTGTACTAGCTGTACATGTGATGTAATCTTTTCTGATCGTGTGCAATCCTCCCCTGATACGCGCGCCCTGGGACGTTGAGCCGAATTTGTAGTACATACATGTTCCACAGACAGCAACCGACCAACAATAGATTTTAAGCTGATCAGCGAGTATTTTCGTAAATCTCACGCCTGATCAGCGAGTAATTTAAGCTGGCAGACTGCATTGCGAGGAGATTTGATTCGAATTAGCGAGGTACTCCAGAGGCGTAATAAAGAACTTGAAAAGTTCGTTCACATCGAATAAAGCTACTCACTCCCGTGTTCGAGCGCGGCTTTACTGGGAACTGGGTGTGTTTTTTCGAGAAGAACTGGGAAACAGGTGTTCGTGCGGTGCATCCCAGAAGTTTGGACGAATTCACAAAGCTGGGAAAGAACATCTAGCGAGCGAGTGAGTTGTTGCCATCCGTGGCATGCATAACAACATCTGTTTCAGAAACCTTACCAAACACAGAGGTCGACCGCATTTGTTCAGAAGATAGGCAGACGTCAAGTGAAAAGGGAAGGGGAATATACATACCTTGGGAAGAAGTAATTTCCAAAACCACAAGATAACACGGGAAGGTAAGATAGGCCCAGCTGAAAGCAGAAAACTCCAACGTTACAAGTAAGCTAGAAGCAACCATTTCCCATTCATTGCGCTTTACACATAACTACAGGGTTATCTCGGCATCAGCCGCATGGTTCATGAGAATACATCGGCTGCCTCTACAGCATCCAAAGTTTCATACTGCCATGTTGCACAGAAATTTCAGCTCAGGGCATAATTGTTTATAACACATTAAGGCCAGTAGTACAATGAACTGACATAGAATAAATAAATCTTTCAGTATGATGATGAATATATAATTCCAAACGCACACTAGTGCGCCCTGTTCGTCACAGGCTTCCAGCAACATGTATCCGGTCGGTTTTGCTTTCATACAAAACAATATGAACAGAGGCGGACCACGATGCTGCTTGAGTTCAAGAACGAGCTGAGCATAATAAGCGCCAGTCGATGGTTATGTACATAGCTCATTGACATATCATCACTCCACAATGAGGGCAATACGAGGACTACCGATGTTATCCTGTAATCTCCTCTGTGATCGAGTGAATGGGAGCCTTCACCTCTTTAAGTTAAGAAGAACCGAGTAGAGGTGAACTGGTGCTAGGATCTGTCCAATGAATCCTGCATTCTAGATCTACTACGGGCAAGCAGATTCTCCTTTATTTCTTTAAAAGATTCAAGCTCCTCAAATGCATCAGATGTCCTACGGGACATGAACGAGCTGGTGCTGCCTGCTTCAGTAGATTCGGCCCTTGACATAAGTGACGAATTGCTGGGATCTCGCAATGGACGTGCAGACCTTAGCAGGTGGACAAGATAGCCAACAGCAGCATCTTGTGATTTATGGGAGGACGAACCAGACTGATCCTCCCTACCACCACTGCTCCTGTTTAGTGCATGCCATGGAATAAACATCAGATTTCGGTAATCAGTAAGATTTACTAAATAGGGTTAAGAAAAAGGTTCTTAAGTGCTAGAACATCACATAATATACGAATGTAACATGTATTGCTTAATTAACTTATTATAGCATAATCTTGAAATTGGTTGGCATATGCCGAAGCTCCCATGCGAAAATCAAACAAAAACGAAGCAGGAGCTCACACATACCCAGGTCTAGAATCGGGTGCATCAACATCATCCACAGCAAACGGAAGATATGTATCATCATTATCATCCTGCATAGACAATCTGCTTGAACTTCTTGAAATCCCATGTCGTGGGGAACCACTAGAAGAGAAAACACCTGAGAACCTGCCAGACTCCTCCCTACTGTCCTTAATCTGCATAAGGCCAAAACTACATATTTAGCAAGAATAAATGTCTAGTCTACTTGTAAGTCAGACGCTCAGCCTTAGTTTATGACATGCACTAATTGTTTGATGGATGAAATGAACGTAAGGAGGTCTGGAAGGTAACTAGACAAAACTTAGAGCTATGCCAATACGAGCACCATGAAGTCAAGAAGGATGACTTCGTGTCTTTCCCACACTCAAGTTGGGCAGGTTTGTTTTCTTGTTCACCTATTGGGTTAGGAGGTTTTATGTTTTCTCGAACTGCATGTGAATTAGAGGACAACTGATGGGACAACATGGAATTGCCGGGCACTTCGAAGGACATAGAGCTGTTCTACACACCAAGTGAGGTTTCTCTGGTGATGGATTAAGATAAAGTTTTGAACACAGAGCTGGCTGAACAGAATTCGCCAAAGGAGCTTGCACCAACTCTCTTCACTATATCCATCAGAAAGAACAACACCCTGGCCACGGTTCAGCAGAATGATCACTGGACTGCTGAAATAATATTACACCACAGATGACCATTTTGCTTGTTGATCTTTGGTGCAAGTACTGAGGATTAGCCTTAGAAGAGGAGTTCCTGACCATGTCAAATGTCCCTTATCGTGAAGTGGAGTCCATTTCGGCCTACATGATGGAACTCCATGGCGGATATATACCCATTTGCTGACATCATTTGGAAACCTTGGGAGTTTTTTTTTTAGATTGAACCCCCAAAAGATAACTTTACTGATGGCTAGCAGTGCAGGAGAGGATTATAACATCGGAAGAATTTTTCGCGTGAGGTATACCGAATAACTACTGGTGCCCAGTGAGCAAACTCACCCCGGATACAACAGTTCATTGCTCCAGTTTACTTTCTCAATAACTTTGGGTTAGCGTGAGCTTTAGGTATGTTATACAATCAATGGGACATCAGCCAGTTGTCACAATTTTCCTGGGCACGATACCTGGTTGACTATCAAAGTCAACAGCAATGAAGAAGAAAAGTGCAGGTATCTGCCTAATTAATGATAAAAATTGGTGTATCTGGAATTAGTGGAATCAGCGGATATTGAAGGGAAAAAATGCAACAGCAATTGTCGTAGAGCTCAGACCACCAACTCTGGTGTCCAGGTGATTCTATCATCCGATTTTTGTTCCGGCTATATAAATAAAATCCTAGCAGATCACATGCTAGACAACACACAAAAAGTGTTTTAGAGTTTGGCACACTGCATAGTTGTAGCTTGGAACGCATTCTTTAAGACCCATGCTCTGCCTGTCATAGGTGTGTTTAGTGGTGACTAATTTGCCTGCCACTTCTGGCATAAAAGAATTGTAAAATGCTGCAATCTATTAGTTTTAGGTTTTCCTAAGCTGTGGCTCAAAGGAAAAAAACTAATCAGTTAGGGAAAACAGACACATATACAATGGATGTGAAATGGAATGTGCACCAAATTTAACTTCGAAACACTGAGAATATGATTCATGAAGAAGACATAGTGTTTTGTTTTTTGTGTTTATGCTGTGACATTTTGATCTTAGATTCTACTCCCGCCATTCCACAATATAAGATGTTGTAGGCATTTTCCACATTCACATGTATACACATGTATGTAGACACATTTTAGTGTATATGTCCACTCTTTTTAGTTCAAATGTAGACATGTGTAACACCTCTTATATTGTGGAACGGAGGGAGTAAGTGCTAATGGACATTTATCGTAGCATATTGGCCCAACAAAGCCAACTCCGAAAGAACAACTTAAAATGACTATCGCAACTCATTGCTTCTTTGCAAACCCACAGAAGGATATAATATAGCAATATTATAAAAAATCTCTTAATAATCCAATGATTTATAAGGGAGACACTCAATCGTGCCAAGATTATAGGAACTAAATGCACCGCGCTCACCCCTATCTGATCAAGTGTTGAGTGTTTTCTGCTCACGAGTCACGGATGAAATACGTGGTAAGTGAAATAACGCTCAAAGTTCACTGGAAACTGAAACTTTCCACGGCCTTACTAGCTCATTTTACATCACCCGTATCTTAAGATTTGTCACCTCTCAGTATATTGATTCCCAGTATCAAATATTACTACAGAATTTCAGATCTATCAACGTTTGAGAAGCTCTTCCTGAAATAATGGCTAGTGAGACAAGGTTCTACTCAGCCCACTGGGTTCGAGTATCCTCATGCACTATGAGCTACGCTAAGGGGGTTTGCTTCCCCCTTCAGCCTACAGATCTATCAACGTTTGGCGCAGTTATTCCAATATCAAATATGAATATTACACACACAAAAACCAGTGTCGCAAAGAATTAGTTGTACCAAACATATATATCAAAATATTCATATTATACAAATAATAGATATTCATACAGTAACATTATCCCTACAAGTTGACAATTGATATTTCACTTCAACCAAGTATGCATAATGCACATACTGATTTATGCTAGCATCAGGAATACAGTGAGGGGCTCTATATTGGTAAAGAATAGCTTAAGAAAATTTACTCAATAAGGAAGTTCATTTACTTCACATGGCAATACGGAATTTGAAGCCCGGATGACTACATAGTTTTTCTACAAGTTCAGTTTAGTTGCTTACCAAGATATTATGCACATCAGGCTGCACAGGTTTGATCCTAAAGAAACAGGAGAGATGCCAATACCAAAAAGGGTAAATTCAATCAATAAAATAACATTGCATCCTCTGAGCAGTTCCAGTTCCAGTGAACTTCATGCTTCAATTATGGTGTGTAACAGGGTAAGTAGTACGTATACATGATCATTATCAGCTTAAATCATCGACACAGCGGGCTATATGATAATTATCAGCTTAACCAAACCAAATTCAATAAAAAAATAGGTGCAGTATGCTGCTACATCACCTTAGATAATATGATTATGAGAATCATACCATACCGAGTATCAGCCTGGAGTGAAACAAATTATGGCTACTAGAACAATATTAGTTCAAATAATGAAAGCTAGAATATTAGCTGCCAAAAGTATAGCTGTGCTCTAAGGAGATACTCCTTACACTGAAATCATGTATCTTTATAAATCAGAAGAATAGGCTAAAGTTTAGGCTCCTAGTTTTGTAACGAATTGGTGAAGGGACGATTTAACAGCATGGCTTTCTGGTTGATCTACATGGCACAACATCGTATCAACCACCTTGATAAACTGATAGTAGATGCAATTCAGGTATGAGCATCTGTATGGTCTTAATTTTTAAATTATGCATGTAATCATATATAGTTAAGCTTAAGCAAATGGCAGGAATCACCTTTGTAGCAGCAGGTAAATTAGCATAGAGATCGCCCATCCGAAGTCCCTCTGGCTTCCTGGAGTCGTGTGACCCTGCTTCTCCTCTCACGCTCTTGGGTGAAGGTGGAGGTAGCATGACCCCCCTACTGGGATCAGACATGTTCCGATACTGGACGGGGCCCCTCCCTCCGCCAGTTTGTGGTATGCTCATTGGTGCGGTCTCCCCACTCAGCCGGGACTGCAGGTAGCCGCCGGCAAACGTGGGAGGAGAGGGCGTCGGCGACGCATACATCGTTGGGGGCGGTGAGAACTTGGCATGCTGCCCGGGCGACTGTGGCCAGTAAGCAGGCGACGCCCAGCTGTTGGGGCGCCGGGTGGGCGGCGGGAAGGCCGAACCTGCTGCCTCCGTGAGCGAGTTCGGGAAGGCGCGCATCGGCTCCGCCGCGGGGCTCCCAACGTAATCGTTGATGAGCATGACGGACGATAGAGAGGAGATTTCGAAGTTGTAGGCGGCGAGGCTGGGGAGGTACTGGACGGAGACGACGAGGCGGCCGAGCTGGGTCTCGACAGGGGCGAAGCGGCGGGTGCGCATGGCCGCCTCCTCGGCGCGGGAGAAGGGGGCGGCGAAGGAGCCGACGCGGTAGCCCATCTCGTGGTTATGCACCTGGCCGCCGGACGCGCAGAGCGTGCGGAAGACGCGGTACGCCGGGAGGAGGCGGAGCGTGGTGTACAGGGACCGCAGCAGCGTGATGCAGCGCTTGTACGCCCTGTTCACGGCCAGCCCTTCCCCCGCCGCGGCCGCCGCCGCCTTGGCCCCCGCCGACCAGGGCACGCACGCCACCGTCCACCGCTCCACCACCTCCTCCTCCTCGCCCCCGCCGGCCGACGGAGCCAGGTACACGTCCACCACGACCGGCTCCCCGAGGGACGGCTCCGGGATGTGCTCGGCCGCGGGCGGCGGCGGCGGCGCGTGGAGCGGCAGGTGGAACCACCTGTCCCGCCTCCGGACCGCCGCCGAGGCCGAGGCAGGCGCGGCCGCGATCGGCCGCGGCGCGCGCACGGCGAGGATGGCGTGCAGCGCCTTGAGGTGGAACTGCGGCACCATCAGCTCCGCGCCAGACCGGCCGCCGGCTCCTCCGCCGCCGCCACCCGAGTCCGACAGGCTCGCCATTGCCGGAGCCGAGACCGATCCCCCCGCAACTCCGCGGCAGTCAAACCCTCTTCCCCGCTGCTGCTCTGCTGCATATCTGGAGCGCGCGGCAGTGAGACCGCATAAATCTGGCTCGCTCGGGCGGCGCCAGGAGCGATCGGGCTGGAGAACGAAGGCAGATCCGCGCACGACCGGATGAATCTGGTTTGTTTCCAGGAGGGAGGGATGGAGGAGTTCGGATGGGCCTTCGTTCGGATAGAGGCGTAGGATTGGGGAATTTGTTCGTGGTTTTGAACCGTGCTAACGGGTCGCTGTTTGCGTCGTCACGCTGCTGCCTGCAATCAATCAGTAGTTCGAATGATTTGCGGTGCAAGAAGTACCTTTTTTATCATCCAACTCCCTAATCGATGGGGATCACGAAGATTCCGCCGAGGATCTGCAGGTTCAAAAAAAATTGGCCAAATTTTGCCAAACTGTGGGGTTAGTTTGGACTTCGTCTGGGTTGAGGGCTCAGATTTGAAGCTTCACCAACCGCGGAGGAGGATAAGAAAATAAAATGCGGCTGTTGTTGGCGTAGCTGTGTCGTGCACGTCGGCCGGAACGCGCGTTTGGAGCTTGTTTGGTGGAATGGAGAAGGAAGCTTTGAAGGGACGGGTGAATGATAAATTGGTACTAATGTTTTTCTTCGATTCCCTCGTTTATCTATCCGGCAGCCTACTTTTGCTTTGGCGTGTGAAGGATTGCGAGACAGACGTGTCTACGTTCCTTCGGAAAGAGTGCTTTCGTAATTGTGTTGGACTTTTGGACAGGAGGATTAATGTCTTTCAGTTCGGACACGGATGTGAGTTGGTGGTATCCGTGATGTGTGTCATGTCTTACTATCTTATTAGTCCCTCCGTCGGAGATTAAGTGTCGCGAATACAGATGTACTGTATCTAGCATCATCATCTGTAGTTGTGACACTTTGTTTCCGGATAGAGAGAGTATGTTCTTACTTACCATCATTTTTCTTACGTATTTTTTCGGATGTGCTTCTAGAGCCCGCCCTGTTTGAACGTCATGTTGTTAGTTCGTTTATATTTGAAAAATAGAGGATTGTTCGTCAAATTCTATGCATCAACTTATTATATCATCAAATTTCAAAATAGAGGTAGCTCGCTGGCGCTCCTGGCGCTGCTCCGCGCGCCTGCGCTCCAGGTCGGCGAGTGCCACACGCTGGCGTTCCACCTCCTCCTCGGTGAAGGAGCGGAGGCTCCAGTCGTCGGCCCATTCTGGCAGCGCCGGCTGGACGGTGTTGAAGGACGCCTACAGGGATGGGAGGCACAGGGATGCCACCCGTGCTGAGCGCCCACGCTGCCTGGCCGCCGGAGGCGCCGGGGACGCGCATGTCCGGCGGGCACGGGTACCCGCACCGGTACAGGGCCCATGCCTCGTTCTTGCGGAGGCTGCGGCGGCCAAAGCCGTTAGCGGCGGCGCCGTCGTCGGCCATTGCTGCTGGCGAAGGATGGACGAGAGGGAGGCAGAGAGCAGAAGGACGGCGAGGGGCTGGCGAGAGCGAGGAAGGCGAGAGCTGGTGTGGACGGACAGCGAGGGGTGGGGGATTTTATAGCGCTCCGCGGCGAAGATACTGCGCCGCGTGGCCTTCCGATTGGACTTCGAAACGACGCGCGGCGGCCACGCCATTACTCCGGCAGCCTTTGACCGGCGGAAGCATTGGCCGCTGGCCACGCCAACAACTCCGGCAGGCTTTTGACCGACGCGGGAGCCGAGAAGATGAGGACGCGCCGCTTCACGTGCGTTCTGTTGCGCGCCATTTTCCCCGCGTCGCTGACAGAACTGGCCCGCGTCGCCTTTCGCGCCATTTCGCCCCCCCCCCCCCCCCCCCCCCAGGCCGAACCCAGTGGGCTGGGTTTCGCCTGGGTGCGCCGGCGCTATTTTCCGCCGAAACGGTGCTAACTGGGCTTCTGAGGGGGCCGAGTGGTAGAAAAACGGCGCTTTTCGGCCGGCGCGGCGCAAAAAAGGCCTCCTGGGGGGACGGCTGGAGATGGCCTAAGTGTCGCGAATACAGATGTACTGTATCTAGCATCATCATCTGTAGTTGTGACACTTTGTTTCCGGACAGAGAGAGTATGTTCTTACTTACCATCATTTTTCTTACGTATTTTTTCGGATGTGCTTCTAGAGCCCGCCCTGTTTGAACGTCATGTTGTTAGTTCGTTTATATTTGGAAAATTGAGGATTGTTCGTCAAATTCTATGCATCAACTTATTATATCATCAAATTTCAAAATAGAGGCCGCTCTCGTCATCAAGAGCCACGCAACCATAATGTGGAGGTTGATGCCAACCATAGACGTGAAGATTTCATGGCTTCTCAATGCCAACCATGTGCAAGACAGCAAGTTGATGATGTTCATCCTCAGCAACAAAATCAAGATCGTCAACAACGACTTGAGGAGTTCGACCCTCCACCGCATCGTCAAAAACATCCTCTTTCTCCACGCCGTAACAATAATCAAGAAATACCAAGGCGTGAAGAACGTGATCGATTGCCTCCTTGCCAACATGACCAACCTCAACACCCCAATCATAATCATGGTGGTCGGCGAGAGCGCAATAAGAAATCCAAAGATGGACGTGTGAATGAACGAGTTGCACGACCTAACCAACAAGGGAGGTATGAACGTCATCTACGGAATCATGATGAATATAATGCAAGTGTCTGTGGGTCCAAGATCTTCACCACATCACCATCAAGAAGATAGTGATGCAAGTGTGCCCTAACATCACAACGATCAAGACAAGTATGGCAAGCTCAAATTCACCATTCCAAGTTCACGGGAATCAATGAGACATTTTCTTATCTCTTATGGACACTCAAGTTTAACAAGATCTTCCGTGTGCAGAACTACTCACAAGATAAGAAGGTTGCAATGTCATCTCTTGAGTTTGAAGAACACTACGCCCTTCTATGGTGGGAACAAGTGCAAAACAACTCGTGAAGACAACGATGAAATACCCTAATTGACACTTCGGAAGATATGAAGAAAGAGATGAGAGCTAGGTTTGTTCCTCCACACTATACTCGTGGCCTCTTCAAGAAGCTACAAAAGCTTGATACGTCTCAAACGTATATATAATTTTATATTGTTTAATACTATTAGTATATCATTACTAGAAAAAACCACGTGTCTACTTCTAATTTTGTTTATATTGCCATATATATAGGATGAGTTTATACTAAAACAAATGCAGAAATGGTCGCGGCATAAGGCTAATGCATTTTGATTTGGTTGAATTCACACTAAAAAATTAATTAACAATATTAGCTTCGATTCTTTGTAAAACAATAAGAAAAATAGGAGTTTGTAGATTATTATCAACGTTAGTGCTCTAAGATCAACGAATAATCGGATTTTTTTGTAAGCTAGATATATGCAATTAATTCACAAATTGAATTGCAAAATAAGGATAGTCGGTAGTTAGACAAAAGCTGATGTTGCAGTTAATTTACTACAGAAGGACAATTCTACTGGATAATGGTACCATTTTTTGGTACTACTGACTATTATTGTCTAGCATTAAAATTTAACCGGTCACTATTAGTACTGTTCCGTTTATCCATCATTTTTGTTTCCTAAAACTTTCAAAGTCTTCCTAAGGAATGTTAACATTTTGGCTGTCGAACCTGTTGTTGAAATTTATATAACATTTCCAACGCGTGGATAACAAAACAAACTTTGTATTAATTTTTTAAAATCAAGAGTTTATCAACCATTCTATATATTCATCAATTGTGCAATTTCTTACTATAACTCTTGCCAAAAGATTGGAGTTTAAAAAAACATTGTTTTTCAAAAAGATTAACAAACATATTGTTCATAAAAACTAAACCGTGCAGGTGCACGTGTTGATGACTAGTGGTTTTAAATCGGATAGGGACTTTGACTCCCAGGTGCCAAAACCGACTCTAATGCTGCGTTCGGATGTTCGCTTTGAGGCTGGAAATTAGATATTCGGGAGCCTCCCGTCCCGAATATCCGAATTCGTGCTGTTTAGATGGGCTCGATATTCAGCCCGTGTATTCGCTCACGATATCGAGCGAGGAGACGGTAGTGGAAAAAAGTTGGAACCCAATGTCCTGGCGAACACCTCGACATTGGCTCGATATTCGCCTCGCCTCTCTCCTGCGCAACCCTATCCTCTCGTCGCTCCTCTCCTTTCCTCTCTCCTGCGCGACCCAAGCGGCGGCGGCACAGCAGGTCCAGCGTCGCCCCTCTCCTCCTTCCTTCGCCCCTCTCCTCTCGTCGCCCATCTCCTTCCCTTGCTCGTCCTTCCGGTGCCCTCGCCTTCTCCCGTCCTTCCTCCCTCCCTCCCTTCTCATCCCATCTTGTTTGATTGCAGGGACAAATTGCTAGGACTAGGAGGAGCTCCAGCGGTCGGCGCTCGCGAATCCGGCGCTGCAACTTCCCTGAGGTAAGGATCGATACCTCTCCTTCCTCTCCTGCTAGTTTGGAATTGTACTGAAATTGTGTGGATGAGCTCCCGGATGATTGTGCCAAAATGGATGGAAGTCACATGTGTATCGCCATGCTATCAAAAATGTTAAAGAGAAGTGTGGGGTGGAGGTCACAAAGGACAAAATCGTAATAAAGTGCAAAACCTTTGACAAGCGCTATGACATTGTAAGCAAAATTCTTTCTCAGAATGGATTCGGCTGGGATTGGGACAAGAATGTGTTACAAATGGACAACGATGAAGTGTGGGAGAGATATGTGGAGGTACGTGACATGTCACTAGCTCATTCTAATTTTTTGTAACTTGGTAATGTAACTCATGTTTGTACGTGCTTGCAGGCTAATGAAAAAGCAGCTATATACAAGAACAAGGTAATCCACGACTGGAATGAGATATGTACTATTTACTCAAAAGACCATGCCACCGGTGAAGGTGCTAGGAGCCTAGAACTGGTGCGGAAACTGAAACTGAGGCTGAAACTGTACCACCAACAGAAGAGACCAATGATATCTCTCCTGAATGTGCTGGCCCATCAAAGAAGTCACGTATGGGTGAAGCAATTATGTGCATGCTTGGAGATATGAAGACGTCTTGGAGTGATGCAATGAAGTCGACGGAGCCATTACAGGCGCCCCAGGTTACTCCTCCTTCTGTGATACTTGCTGCACTTGGTGACATACCAGACTTGTCTCGATCTGACAAACTGCGAGCTTATGGAAAGCTAATCCTTAGCGAGCGTTTATTTCATGCACTTATGGAGCTCCCCGTGGATTTTAGGAAGGAATGGCGGCTGATGTTGCCTTGAGGGCTTGTCATTTGTGATTGCTATGTAAGAACATGTCATATTGCGTATGAGACTTTCTACCTTGTTTGTTTCACACTTCATTAAAATGGTCGTTTATGATGGATTATGCATTGAATTTGATATAATGTTGTTGTTGAAATATTGGAGAATTTTATGTATTTGTCTAGTTGTTGTTTGTACCATAATATGTGGCTGTTTTGCATATTTTGGCATGAAAATGATCAATGTCTCAAAAAACTGCTTTTATAACATCCAAACAGCATTTGACATTCAAACTCAATATCATGTCTAGGTCCGAATATCTAACACATCCAAACAAAAAATATTGACATTCAATCTCAATATCAATATCCTGGGTATTGGACATTGAGCCCAATATAATGTCTAGCCTCTCAATATGAACATCCGAACGGAGCATAACGGTCTTTTGTTGTAGTACCTACTCCAAATAAGCATGTTTTTTTCATTCTTGTTTTTGGAGTACGTGTTCAAACAAGTTATCGACCTACACAGCTACCCTTATCGGCCCTCCAATGGTAGCCTGACATGTTTATATCTTTTACTCCCTTCGTTCCACAATGTAAGATGTTTTATGTGTTACGCATGCATGTTTAGAGTCATAATACAAAAGAATGGACACATGCACTTAAAGCATCTCCACCGGCACCCTCCAAATGGTCCTCCAAAGACCCATTGGGGGTCCGGACACCAAAACACGCCACCAGCGGCACCCCCCAAAGTGTCGGGTAGAGCAAAATCGTGTCCGGCAGCCTCAAAAGGGCACCCAAGTTTGGAGGCACTCTCGGGGTGCCGGACATGGGGTGGACATGGCCTCCGACAGGGGTGGCCCAACCGTCATACACACAGGCCGTTGTGCCCGTGTTAATGAGTTCGCGCTGGAGGCCGTTCCGCCTGCGTTAATGGCCCCGCGCAGTCGCCGGGCGGTCTCCAAGATGACGCGACTGGACGGGACGGGAGGCGAGGCGACTACACCGCGGCAGGCCTGTCACCACGTGTCGCATTAACGCCGACGTCGCGGCGTTCCCACGCAATGCACTTACGCTGACGCGGATGCTCGCGCACCGCCCATCTCCCTCGCCCCGCCCATAAATGGCCTCGCCGCACCCTCATCACCGCACTCACCTCCTCGCCTGCTTCTCCACATCCCCCTCTTCTACCTCCTTGCCGCACCCACCTCCGTCGTCGCGCAATGGCGAACAATGACTAGTCGGGCAGCAGCCGCAGCGTGTGTACCATCGGCACGGAGGGGGCGTGGGAGCTTTTCCGGTACGGGCTGCTCGTCCCGATGGATTCCCGCCTCCCCAAAAACTGGGCCACGTCTTACAAAGGCGGGCTCCCCATTCCTCCGCTGCCGGTGACGCCGGACCAGATCGCGCGCGCCATCGTCCGGCGCCGGAGCTGGTTCACAATGGAGCAGCGCGCCGACCCAGACTACGACGACCAATACTGGGCGGCGTGGATGGATCGCTTCCGGCGGGAGCGCCGGGAGATGGAGCAGACGTACGACACCACGGCGTCAGGCCACTAGAATGCGGATAGGCGCCACGACTGGTGGGAGAGGACCGGCCACACGGTGGCTTCGGCCATCGAGGCCGCCCGCCGGCATGCCGCAACGGGGAACCCTACCCCGTTTCGGCTGATGCCGCTGCCACCGCGACACCGCACCGTCGACAACCAGCAGCGCCGCGTGCCACCCCGCTTCTCCATGGTGAAGGAGGGGCGGCGATCGCCGCCGCGTCGTGGAGGCGGCGGCATCGTCATCCGCGATCGCGCTCGACCCCGAGCCCAATCCCCACGGCGCGGCCGCCTGCACCTACGCCGCCCCAGGACGCCGCCGCCTCCGGTGGAGACGATACCGTACGGGTATGCCGTGCCTTCCACGCTGCGGAACGAGCATGACGGCGACATGCCGGGGTTCCTGGCGGCGCTCGCATACTTGGTGACCACCATCGAACGCGACAGCCCCGGGTACATGCACTACAAGAAAAGGGGTTTTTTGTGACGAAAAGCCTCGTGACGAAGTTCCGTACCATCATGGATATGTCTTATTCAGTGACGATTTTCATCTGGCGTCACGCATGTACGTTAATGTTTGACGGTTTTATTTCTCGTCATGCTTTAGTACGGGTAAATCGTCACCTATTATCCAATCTGGATAGGCTGTCATAATAGATGACGAATCAAGATCATGGTGCATCTAAACCGTCATTGAATATCATGTCGGGCCAACTAGAGATGGAAAAAATGCGCGCAATTTTTAATATCATGCGGGACCTACTTGTCAGTTATATGCTTTCAATTAATTGCCTCGCTACATAAACATTAAAAACAAGTTCAGCTTATTGTAGATCATAAGTCGTGCATTGGTCTAGCGGTAACCATAATCAATGTCTTTGCGGAGGTATTGGGTTCGAATCCCTTATTCTCCAACTTTTATTCTTTTTTGTTGTAATTGTATCGCTGCATGCATACTAAAAATGTGTTCCTTTCCAATAATTTCATATGGTGCTATGTGGTGCGGTGGTGAGCTAGTAACTCTAACTTGGTGGAGGTTATGGGTTCAAATATCATTTTCCATTTTCCAAATGCCAAAAATGACTATTTTAAGCAAATACAAAAAATATGGTGCAAAATGGTACCCATACAATTTCCACGCAAAGTAGTACCTATTTGATAGATAATCCCCAAATATTATGATTTTCTCAATTTGTACCTAATTTTGCCTATTTAAATGACTTTATGTTGGATTTCCGAAAATAATTCAAATTTAAACTACTAGTGTATGATAGTTTGCTCTTAATTTTTTACAAAACCCGTTTTAAGTTACAAAAGTACTGATTGTATCATAGAATTGTCGATAGTTTTGAAAAATTCTACCCCTTCAATGAATAGACATTCTAACAATTTTGACCATTTTTTCAAAAAATTCAAAAAAGGTGAAAAATGATCAAAAAAAGAAATACTTTGACGTGTAATACTTTTATGTGTATTAGTTGCTAGGATAAATGATAAATTTGAGTTTTGACAAACTCTTCAAAAATATCATTCACAAAAAGGTCTATCGCCTATAACCATCTATAGGTTTCAAGCCAAATAACCAATGTATGACCATTCCCGTGGCATGGTTTGTGATCAAGTGCCCATATTTGGCACATAGGCGTCTCTTGGCATGGAAAACTATGGTGCCAAGATGAATTTTCAAATTATTTTTAGAAATTTCATTTCCATTTTCTAAGTGCCAAAAATGACTTTTTTGTGAAGTAAGTACAAAAAATATGGTATGCATCCAATTTCCACGAAAATTAGTCCATATTTGATGGATAATACCCAAATATTAAGTTTTTTCTCAGTTTGTACCTAATTTTTCCTATTTAAATGGCTTTATGTCGATTTTTAAAATAATTCAAATTTGAACTACAAGTATGTGATAGTTTCTCTTAATTTTGTACGAAAATCATTTTAAGGTAAAAAAGTAATGATTATATTACAGAACCATTGATAATTTTGAAAAAAATGACCTCTTCAATGAATAGCCATCCTGACCATTTTGATCATTTTTTTTCAAAAACCTCAAAAAATGAAACTAATTATTTGGTAATTTGTTACCTCTCTTGTTCACAGGTATGAGGATCTTCTATTGCAAGGGCTTGCCCTGAATGATGATCTGCGGAATAGTGGAGAAATTTTTGATTGGAGACAAACACGACGTAGTTACTGCAGGCATTATACTTAGAGTGGAGAAAAAACCAATGTCTCTTCAGGCACTTGTAGAAAAAATGAAGCCGTGCCATTGTAGGGTTAAGTGCATGTTTTTCCTCGTTTACAGGAGTTAGGCCTTGTGTAAAAGGAGCATGAGAGCACAATGAAACCTTGGTGACTTGTGTAATATGATGTATGTGTTTTGATATTTAATTTATTTGTGGGCCGAATGAATAAAATCTGATGTGGTGATCTGAAATGTAATAATACCAAATCTGACATGGCAATATGAAAATCTATGATGAAATATGTGACGGATCAAGAATCCACGTAGGCAGCCATGTGGCGTAATCTGGACCCACACATCAGCATCCACGTCATTTATGTCGGACCCATGTTGTTAGCAGCCACATCATTATGATGGGACCCACATGTAAGGCCACGTCACCTTATTTGGACCAATCAGAACCTTTCCAACATTTTGATATTGACGAAATTTCCAATTTTTAGTGACAAATCTGGCCGTCAACGATTAACCCTAAACGTTGACGAATTTTCCCATCATCACAATCAAACGTTTGACAGTGACAAAAAAGTGCATACCGTCACCCCTGATATTTTATGACGGAGCTTCTGTGACGAACCCCATGACGATCAAAATTCGTCACCCCGATATAATCGTTGACGAAAATTGGATTATACATGACGAAAGTGATTTGTCAAAAAACATATTTTCCTTTGTAGTGATGGCCACCATCGCCACCTCAGTGGCAACGGCGGCCTCGTCCTCCTCCGGTGGCGCCTCCTGCAGCCGTGCACTGCGCCGCCAAGATGGCGCGTCCACCAGCCGTGCCGGCTCCTCCTCTGCGTATGTCGTGCTCGACGACGACAGCGACGACGCGTGGTTGGACACCACCTACGAGGAGTAGACTAGGGTTAGGGTTAGGTTTGTCAAATTTCATTCAAACTTTTTATAATATATAACAAATATGAATGAAATTTGAAAACCGTTTAAATTCGTTTGAATTTGTTTAATTTTTTTGTTTGGGGCGCCGCTGTGGGCTGCACCCTCAATTGACCGGACACATGTTCGGCACCCTCCAATTGAGTCCCAATTGGAGGGTGCCGGACACCTAATTAGGATGTCCCAGTGGAGATGCTCTTAAAGTGTTTAGATACATGTGTGTATGTGCATGTGCATGTGGAAAAAGATTAAAACATTCTATATTGTGGAACAGAGGAGTAGATAACAAAAAGGCTATGATGCTAGCGTGGTAATTAAGCTCAGAGCTTTCACTGGGACACTGTATGTCCGTATCAAAACTGTCCACTAGTGAGTTGGTAACCATCCTTCTCCGAGAAACATCACTTTCGCAGAAAGAGCTGTGTAGACATAGTTACGTCGTACTAGTAACCTAGACGGCGACTAATTACCAGCTCGTGCGTCGTGAAAAAGGCTTAAGAATACACCACACAGGACGCCAGAATTGACTAGCTTAGATATTTTAAATAGTTTTTTTAGATGAATTGACTCGATTGGATAGATTTGTTTTTTACTTTGAACCGGAACCGCTGTCCGCTATATACCTGCTGGGCCACCATAAGCCCATTACTTGAACGTCATAAGTTTAGCCCAACTTATCCGATACGCATGGGCCCATGGCAACAAGAGCATTTTACACGAATTATTTTATCTTTATCCGCCTGTCTCCCCTCAGAGCATCTCCACGCGGGCCTCCAAATCGGTGTCCGGAACCCTCTAATTGAGGCCCAATTGGATGTGCCGGACACATTTTACACGAATTATTTTATCTTTATCCGCATGTCTCCCCTCAGAGCATCTCCACGCGGGCCTCCAAATCGGTGTCCGGAACCCTCTAATTGAGGCCCAATTGGATGTGCCGGACATGTGTCCGGCCAATTGGGGGTGCAGCGGCGCACCCCAAACAAGCACACCAAACTTTTTTTTAACATTCGTTTATAAACAATTTTGACGGAATTTAAACGAGATTTAATAAACTTACAATTTCAAATCTAAACGAGATTTAACAAACCAAATCTAAACTACGCCGTTACCGGCTACACGCTACAGCGTCTAGCCAACCACTACACGCGTCGGCGTCGAGGAAGAAGCCTCTTCCACATGCCCTCGCCGGCGAAGAAGATGCGAACCAGCGCCAGAATTATCAAAAGACTTGCATGCCTCGATGATCCGGCGCTGGAAATTTCATCCGCTATTGCCGTCGGCTACGGCCTTTAGAAACGTAGCCTCGGCTGAGGCTGAGGCTTCTGGTTTCGTGGTCGGCGTGTGGTGGGATTTGATCTACCGCCGTTGGGAGCCGCGGCGCGCCTGATGGGATGCCTCGCCGGCTTCATCTGGCGCCCCTTCTCCGGTGACGGCGACGTTGCTGACCAAGATGCGCCAGCCGGTGGTAAAAGGGGATATCGGGCAGCTCGGAGGAGTCGTCGTCGTCCTCACCGTCAGAGCGGGCACGTGATACGTCTCAAACGTATCTATAATTTTTTATGTTCCATGCTTATTTTATACCAATTGCTACATGTTTTGCTTCTAATTTATATCATTTTTATACATTTTTTTGGGACTAACCTATTAACAAGATGCCGAAGTGTCAGTTCCTGTTTTCTGCTGTTTTTGTATTCCAGAAAAACTAGTCTGGAAATATTCTCGGAATTGGACGAAACTACACTGGGTCCCTATTTTTCCAGAACACACCTGACGGAGCAAAGGAGCAGCAGAGGAGGGCCACCAGGAGGCCACACGCACCTAGGACGCGGGCCCCCTTCTGCCGCGCCCTAGGGTGGTGTGGGCCCCTCCGGGGTCTCCAGCCGCCGCCCATTCGCCTACTTATTCCCCCCGACGCGAAAACCCTAAGTGCCTGAGCAAATATCCACGAAAAGTTCTAGAGACGCCGCCGCCGTCAACCCTAGCCCGGGAGGGTTCAGAACCTCTTCCCGGCACCCTGCCGGAGAGGGGAATCATCACCAGAGGCTTCTACATCGCCATGCCTGCCTCCGGAGTGATGCGTGAGTAGTTCATCCTTAGACTACGGGTCCATAGCACTAGCTAGATGGTTGTCTCTCCACTTTGTGCCATCATGTTTAGATCTTGTGAGCTGCCCTACATGATCAAGATCATATTATTGTAATGCTACATGTTGTGTTTGCTGGGATCCGATGAATATTGAATACTATGTCAAGTTGATTATCAATTTATCTTATATGTTATTTAAGATCTTGCATGCTTTCCGTTACTCGTAGATGCTTTGGTCAAGTAGATGCTTGTAACTCCAAGAGGGAGTATTTATGCTAGATAGTGGGTTCATGCCTCCATTTAACCTGGGACAGTGACAGAAAGTTCTAAGGTTGCGGATGTGCTGTTGCCACTAGGGATAACCTAACGATGCTATGTCCACGGGCATATGTGTTTGTTTACATTACGCGCTTTACTGAATGCAATTATCCGTTGCTTGCAACTTAATACCAACGGGGGACTCGGATGACAACCCGGCGGTTGATTATTAGTCATAGATGCTGTTGGATAACGGTCTATGTATCTTGTCGTAATGCCCAATTAAATATCATAGCAGTCAGCATGTCATATATATGCATTGTCATGCGCTCGCTATTCGTCAATTGCCCAGCTGTAATTTGTTCACCCAACATGTTAGTTATCTTTTATGGAGAGACACCACTAGTGAACTGTGGACCCCGGTCCATTCTTTTACACTGATTAAACCACCACAAACTGCAAACTGTTCCTTTTTCATTCTCTGCAATTTAATACTCATTTTCCACACGAGACGTTTAATCCTTTGTTTTCAGCAAGCCGGTGAGATTGACAACCTCACTGTTTCGTTGGGGCAAAGTACTTTGATTGTGTTGTGTGAAGGTTCCACGTTGGTGATCGTATTGCGTCGTGCGAGCCACCAACAACCTTCTGAAGAGTTGCTGCTCCTACTGGTTCGATAATCTTGGTTTCTTTCTGAGGAAAAACTTACTGCTGAACTGCATCATACCTTCCTCTTGGGGTTTCCCAACGAGCGTGTGATTCACGCCATCAGTATGCTCGCCGTCCGATGCAGACAACTTCGGCGTTGGCTCCCGCGCGCCGGTAGGGAGGAAGACGCCGCTACGACGCTCCTCGTACTCCGCGTCCACCACGGTGTGCCAGTAGGGCGCCGAGATGGAGTACTTGGGGTCGAATTTCTACTCGTACGACATCTCCATCCACTTCCGCTTGAAGAAGTCGATGCGTTCCTGCCCGCTGAGCCGTGGCGCCATCGGCACGTTGACGGTGTTCCTTGTCCACCCTTCGGGTAGGGTGGCGTCATCCTCCACCGGCACGCTGTGGCAGCTGCACAGCCGCGTGGTCTCCAGCGACACCACGTACGGAGGCGTGTTGGCTGCCTCCTCGCGCCACATCTCACGCTGAAACGACTTGGCCATCTCCGCCTCCTCGTTGCGGCGGCGGCGTTCCTCCAGTTGCTTGCGGCGTTGCTGGCCGCGGGGCTCATTGCAGCGGCGAGCACGTTCCGCCGAGTGGAAGTCGTGATGACGCCGAAGCGCGCGCTCCTCCGGCGTCTCGCGGCTGTCTGCCATGCTTGGCGGCCGATCTGCTTGTGGCGAGTTGAGAGAGGGAGAAAAAGTGGTGTAGGAAGAGGAGGGCCACGACGCGCCGGGTTTAAAGGCGGCCGGAGGAACGGGGTTGGGTGGCCTGTATTAATGCTTAGCCACCGGTTTGTCTGGCCACGCATTGACGCCGACAACGCCTGTGCAGGGCGTCGCCGCTGGAAGCCGCAGCGACGTCAACACGTGGACGGCGCTCGAGGCGTCGCTTCCGTCTGCGCCGTGGGAACGGGCGCAACGTTATTGCGACGCATCGCTTCGCTCTGCGCACGCCAGGGGAACGGGCGCGGCGTTATTGCGACGCGTGCTGACAGGCGTACCACCGTCTCGTCGCCTCGCCATTAGCATGGGCGGAACGGCCTCCTACACAGCCCTAATTAACAAGGGCGCCCGTGCTGTGTGTATGACGGGCGGGTCAGACCTATCGGAGGCCATGTCCGTCCCATGTCCGGCACCCCCGAGAGGGGCTCCAAACTTGGGGGCCCTTTCGGGGGTGCCGGACACGAATTTGCTGGGGCTGACCCTTTGGGGTGCCGCTGGTGACGTGTTTTGGCGTCCGGACCCCCAATAGGCTTTTGGAAGGTCAATTGGAGGCCCGGGCGGAGATGCTCTTAAGAAAGCAGATTTAGTCAGCCTACCTACAGCCTCCCATCCCTCAAAAAAAAGAAAAACTACAGCTTCTTTTAGATGGCCTGATGACACGTTTTGGAAAAAGAGACTACAACCCTGTAATAAAAAGAACAAGAGATTGCACGCCCAATTCGTGGTAAGCTTGCAACATACCAAGCATTTCTTGATTCACAGAAATTTCATATGATTTTTGAAAGATTCGAGTCCTTCTAAATTAGTTGTGCATAGGTCTATGTCATTTGATTGGAGTACTGGAATCCTTAGGAATTTCCAAAGGATACATTTGCACCATTTAGGGGCCTATTTGATTCATAGGATTGAGATATCAAAGGAATGAGAAAGGAATAGGAATAGAAAAAGATGGCATGTGCAAAACATTCCTAGTTACTTGTGCATAGGATTTAAAGAATGAGGTCTCGGTGAATGTTTGTTTTCCTATACGTTTGCCTTGAAAGTGAGAATTGTAGTAAAACTTCCTCTAGTTTTCCCTTGTACCATTCCTATGAATCAAAGGGGTGAACAGTAACATTTAGAGCATCCCCCCTCGGGGCGTCCAAACGGCCGTCCAAAGGTCTTTGGGGCGTGCCGGACAGAATTTCGCTCCTACTCCCAGCGCCCAAACACGATTTCGGTCCGGCGCGGCCCATTTTTCTGTCTGACACGCCCAGCCCACGCCCTCATCTTGGGGAGTCCTCGGGCGGCCACGGACGAAACGAAGCGCGTCGCCATGTATGCCTCCGACGCGCGGGTCACGCCTGTCATTGACTAGGCAATACCAATATATGCTAGCTTCCCCCCAATTTCTCCCCCAAATCTTATTTATCCCGCCACTCCTCCCGCTAAACAAAAACCCTGGCGCCGCGCCGCCTCGAGTTCCATGGCGCCGTCGTCTGTGCCCAAGGTACCCAAGGAGAAGGGGAAGACAGCGGCGAGGTCAAAGGCGGCGGGGACGACGCTGGGCATTCGCAAGCTGCGCAAGGCTCCCCCGCCCAAGGAGAAGCCGGAGGGGATGTCGCAGCATGATTGGGATCTGGACGTCCTCCGGCGCCGATTGGAGACGTAGAGCCGTGGAGTGTGTCGTGTGAAGCGGAAAGCTAGGAATCTGCTCGACCCGCTGCCGCCGCCATTGATGGCCAAGAGCATCGCCGCCTTGAACCAACCCTTCGCCTTGGGAGCAAGCCAAGAGAGCAGCGCCCCTCTGCGATGCAAGATCGGCAGCTCACCGTCTAGTTCGTCCTTCTTCGCCGATAGCGCCGTCGGCACGCCTCGCTCCAAGTTCTCCCCCGAGTACGGCGAAAGCCAGCATCAGTACGGCGGCTTTGACCCCAACTCCATCTTCCCTTCGTGTGGCCTCGATCTAAACCAGGTCGTCGATCTGAATTTGCCGGCGATGCGGAGACAAGCCGCCGTCCAGATGCACGTCCAGACCGGCCGTAGCCTTTCGTTTGACGCAGGCGCCTCCCATGTGATCGACGGAATGACCCCCTGATCTGCTGGATCTCAGCCAGGTATGATGCCGTGTTCTGTATTCATGGTGTGTAGGACAGACGTGCGCATAGTCGAGTCATGACCGCCGGCATTGTTTTGTGTGCATAGGAGAACGCCCACATCATGACCGACTTAATCAATGACGACGCCCGGGCGGCGAAGACGACGACGAGTTCGACGAGGACGAGGTGTACTACGAGGAGGATGAGGACGACGACGAGGACGAGGAGGGGGCGGCGACCGATGCTGTGGCCGGCGAGGACACACCCGCGAAGAAGAAGAAAAGGGGCAGTCGTGGCATAATTTGGACGACCAAGGAGGACAAGTGCATGGTCGAATCATGGAAGACCATTACTACTGGCTGCTCGATCACCAGCGTAAACCAAACAAGCACCGCCTACTGGTCGAGGATCAAGACAAAGTTCAACGAGCGTAGGTTCACCAAGGACTACTTCAAGGTGAACATTGAGCGCGACCAAGGCGCCATCGAGCTTAGGTGGCACATCGTTCAACGCCTTGTCAACAAGTTCCACGGCTGCCATGAGAACATCCGCGATCGGGAAGACAGCGGGAAAGGCCCGTCGGATCAGGTGACCGCCGGCTTGCGATCCCCTTGATGTGTTGCTTGTGTATTTTGATTGTCGTCGGCCTGCGATCAACCTCGTCTTCCTTTGTTGTAGCTCATGGACGACCTTGTGTTGTACCGAACCCTCAACAAGGAGAAAGACTTCGGCTTGATGCATTGCTACAAGCTTCTCCAAAATTGTGAGAAATGGAAGGCGCACCAGAAGACTCTAAACAAGAACGGCCGCGCCAACGTCAACGCCGATCCGGAAAACTCAGAGGGGCGACCAATCGGGAAAAAGAAGGTGATGGCGGCCTTGGCGGCGGCGGCAAAGACGGAAAGAGTGTTGTCATCCATCGACAGGTCCTCGCCGATGTCTCCTCCAACTCGAGCTTGAGGCGCGATGAGAACAACGCAAGGTGGGCGACCTTGATGCAAAAGGCCGACATCAAGATCGACTTCGAGCAGAAGAAAGCCGCCGTCAAGAAGCGGAGCCAGGATTTCATGATCTTGACGGCCGAAATCTCCAACATGGACCCGATGGCGAGGGCGACGCACAACATATACCGCGCCGCGATCCTACAAGAGCTTGGGCTCATTCCGCCCGAGACCGGTAGCAACCAGGGCAACGGCCATTGACGAGGTTATACTATGCGGGTACCCCAGTGTAGAGGTACCTGGTGCACGTGATGATCAAAGAAGCCTAAAGATTAATCAAAGCCCGCGAAGAAAGGCCCAAGACAAAGAGTGTTTTCAAAGTTAAATCAAGTTATGGTCGGTTAGGACTTTCCATACATGTAACCTTGGTCGGTTATGCTTCCCGAGACCCAGCCTCCTATAAAAAGGCTGGGAGGGTGATCGATCAAGGCAAGGAATCCATAGCCACCAAAACCCGACGAGATCAACAGCTCGTCGAACCCTTGTAACCCTCATATTCATACCATAAACACAGACAAGCAGGAAGTAGGGGTTTTACCTCACTCGAGGGCCCTGAACCTGGGTAAATCCAGCTTGTCAGCCGTCGATTCCACCGATACTACGCGTTCTCTACCACACAATCAACCCTAGGTATAGCAACCATGGGAATTGCCGAGGGCACACCTCGACAATTGGCGCCGTCTGTGGGAACAGGTAGTATTGGGCTCACGGTTTCGCCGGTTTCATCATCAAGCAACCACCCGCCGATCGCATCTGCACAAGGTAACTCGCCTACTACATCATCAAAAAGCAAATCACCGACCACCGCTACAAACGGCAACTCGCCGGCAAGATCGACCAGCATCAATTCAAAAAGCGATCACTCGCCAAAATCTCCAAGGAGGCTCACGCCGCACTCGATGGAGCTCAACAAGCCTTTGCCGGACTCGAATCAGGTTTGGATATTACAGTTGGAAAATTTAACTTCTTTGTCGATAAAGATGGTGTGCAGGACCTGTTAGACCCACTCGACATGGAGACACTCGACACGGAGACAATCGACAACGCTTCGACTGCAACACCATCCATCTTGGGCGCGACATCGTCACAGATCGTCCCGATCCAATCGCCAAGCGACTCTGCAACATCCATGACCTCGCAAGAGTTCCGTGACGAGGTGGCAAAAAGATTTGGAAGAAGCGAGATCGAATCTGCGTACCGCCCAAACAACTCAATCGAGTCACTCGACAACGTCGTCGACTGCTACGACGTCGCGGGGAACGAGGAGAACATAGATGACAACATATACCTCGCCGATCTCAACGGCCCAGAAATCCGTGCCAGCCACGAGATATTCACCTGCGATGCAAATAGCCAGGACAAAGCACTCGAAGATCAACTCGATTGCGGCAGAAACCCCGCAAGCAAAGCAACCCCAGCCTGGATGACGACGCCGAATCCATAATGCGCATTAGCAACACATGGGCAGAAGATCGGTGTTCCATATCAGGTATACACCGCGAGTACAGCAGAAACGTCAGCAGCTGCAACATGCCGTCGACCTACAGAATACCCTTGCACAGTCACCATGCCTGACGGAACAACCACGCTGACCATCACCGCAGAGATGGCGGAAAAAGTGAGCAAAGTAATCGAAAGCTGCACAATGCTACCAGCAAACGCAACTCCGGAAGAGGTATTGACCTTACAATACTTCCAGTGGCAAGAATCGATACGGTTGAAGAACTACCGAGCGTACTCGAAGAACGCAAAAAGCAAGCCAGCATATCGAGTGCTCGGCGAAGAGCATTGTCTACAAGTTCAACAGGCAGAAACGACCCCGCGAATAGGTCACGATTCATAAACCTCGGAGACGCAGATCGTGCAGCGGTCACTCGAAACCTAAACCCAGCCTTTATGGCAGTCGACGCGGAAGGAGTCCCCATACCTACTGAGCCAGCCGGGCGCTGATGACGCTAGGCACCTATCTCAGAACAATCGAACCTCCTGCAGGAGACCCAAAGAGGGATCAGCACCTCCAACTGTACAAACAACTGGCAATAGCAGCACAAGCCATACAGCATCCACAAGCAACTCCAAGGAGAGATACAGATCGGGACCGTCGCAGTCGAAGTCCTCGGGGAAGGAGCAGTCGAAAAAGCTCACACCTCATCGTCCAGCAGGAGCCACTCGAGGAGGTCATACAGCAACAGCTCAGACTCGAAGCAGAAATCGGACCTGTGGAGCGCTATGCTTCACTCGACGAATCCGGGAGGCTCGTATGCCCAAGAAATTTCGCTAGCTACCACGCCAAAGTTCAACTGCAAACAAGAGCCATCAGGCTGGCTAGAAGATTACAGGCTGGCAGTCGGATGTCAGCGCGGCACCACAACTACAGCTATGCAGTACATACAACTCATGATGGAAGGAACAGCTCGCGATTGGCTCAAATCGCTACCCGAATCATACTACGATTCGTGGGAGCACTTCAAAGGTGATTTCATCAAATACTTCGAGCCTCTATGTGAGCGCCCCAAAACTTTCGAGGAGCTCCGGACCTGCAAGCAAAAGTCAGATGAATCTCTGAGATCGTACATACGGCGGTGGACCACCATCCGTAACTCAGTAGGCAACGTATCAGAAGATAGGGCAATCGACGCCTTCAAAAACGGACTCTGGAGAGAAGACTTCAAAGAAACACTTGGTCGAGAAGATCCAAAACAATGGCGGCACTCATGGTACTCGCAACAAAATGGGCAGATGGAGAAGACTCCGTACGAGCCACTCGACCCACACCCTCACATGAAAATCACGAGGGTGGCAGTCGAGACCGCAGAGATAGCTACAGAGATGATCGAAGGCGCAAACGCAAGCATCGTTATCACGATGATGACCATCCAAACTTCATCGCAGCAGGCTTTGTCCAGTCAAGGGACAACCGCGACCAAACTGACAGACGACCCGACGATCATCGTGATAATCGTACTGACGAACGCCGAGGTAATCGAGACCATCGCACAGACGATCGACGTGACAGTCGAGACCACAGACGCGACGACCGCGATAGCTACAGAAGGCCAGAGTGGCGCAGGCGAGCAGACAAAGATCCCGAGCGCTCAATCGAAGAAAGGATGGACGATTATTGCAGATTCCATCTTTACAAAGGGGATGATGGTAAGCTTCGCTCTAACCACTCGCTGAGAAATTGCAGGGAATTCGATCAACTTGCGATTGAACATATACTGCGACTGCAAAGAGATGGACGTGCACCCCTCAATTGACGCAGACTCCATCGACTACACCACAAACACAGCCTGTTCAGGCATATCAAGCACCGCAGCAAGTACAACAAGCACAGGTATATTCCATACCACCGCAAATACAGCCTACTCAGGTATATCCTGCACCAACACCAGCGCAACCGACGCCAGTGTATATGGTGCCAGCACAACCCGTTACGGGAACACAAATGGCAGCAGCCGTGCACCAGATGCAGCAAGGAGATGAACAAAAATATCCCGTAACTCGCGGGCAGATGAACATGATCCAGCGAGGACGTCCCTCCAATAGAGAGCAAAAGTTACACACTCGACACGTCAATATGGCGGTCATGGCACCCCCAGCTATAACAGATTTTTTGAAAGGATCAGAAACTCCGATTGTCTTCAATCGAGAGGACCATCCACCCGCAGTATATCGACCAGGGCATGCAGCCTTGGTACTCGACGCCCAAATCGGAGGCTACGCCATGACCAAGGTCTTCATGGATGGAGGTAGCGGCCTCAACATAATCTTTGCAGATACGCTACGCAGAATGAACAAATCAGTCGAAAATCTGCCAAAATCCACAAGTACCTTCCATGGTATCGTCCCAGGCAAAGCAGTGCTCCCAGCAGGCACCATACAACTCGATGTTACGTTTGGAGATCCTACTCACTTCAGAACCGAGTCGATTGAGTTCGAAGTGGTCGATTGGAAGTCACAATACCATGCAATACTTGGGCGCCCACTTTCGCTCGATTCATGGCTGTCCCACACTACGCCTACCTCAAGCTCAAAATGCCAGGAAGCAAGAAGATGGCAATCGACAGAGGGCTCAAAGCGGAATCATCACGATCAACGGGAACTTTCAAAGGTCAGATTTATGTGACCGTGACTTCAGCAAAATTTCAGAGATGTACGGGGTGGAGCAATCAGTCGCCGAGTTTGAGGTCTCCAATGATCGTGCAACTCTACCAGGAAGCAAGAAGATGGCAATCGACAGAGGGCTCAAAGCCATCAACGACGCGATGGAGTACAAGGGGCACCCGACTGGACCTTCAGGGACGGTCAACATGTCGTCAAGTCACACTAGTACATAGAGGGGTGCACCTGCGTCAGTTCTATGCATAGATATGTAATAAGTGCATAATGTCGGAAGAACCAGCAGGTTTCAGACGCACTCTTTTCCCTTACCAGGTTACCTAAGGGGACTGGAAGGTTTTAATGAGGCGGCTTGTTGATCGTACACATATTTCGAGTAAAGATACATGTTCCTCCATATTTCTCATATATGCCTTTACCCTCACTCAAGCACTCGGGGGCTCGATCGTAAAAACATAAAGCATCAAAATTCTAGCTCAAAAATCAATAAACACAATGACTTACAGCCCACTCGACATACTCGGGGCTGGGTCAAACAGAAAACCCAAACCCCACTCGACATACTCGGGGCTGGGTCAAACAGAAAACCCAAACCCCACTCGACATACTCGGGGCTGGGTCAAACAGAAAACCCAAACCCCACTCGACATCCTCGGGGGCTGGGTCAAACAGAATACTCAAAACCCACTCGACACGCTCGTGGCTGGTTCAAAAATAAACACAAACCCACTCGATAAACTCGGGCTTGGCACAAATCAAAAAAAATACAGATATATTACCCGAGGACTGCCCCGATTATACCATGATAAGTCGGGTCCAAAATAAACGGCGTCTTCTGCGGTTAAAAATCTGAACATTGGACCCACACAGACATGTCATGTCAAAGCATCAAGCGCGCGCCTAAGACATCATGATTGACGTCAGGTGTGAAGACAACGTTCGAGGGGTGGGATCGAGACTACAATCGATAACAGGATTCGACTAGTAAAGGTACTCCCATGGGAGCATATCAAAAATTTCTTGTGATTGATCAAAAAGGAGCAAAATTATTGAGATTATCCTCTACTTCAAACAAAATAAAGCATAATCTCGGGGGCTACTCCAATGGGAGCGCTGACGCGCTCCCATAAATTTCAAAAACAAAAATATTTCGATTGTCAAAAAGCAGTATAAAAGGATGGTTTGAGATTGTCCTCTATTGCAAGACAATAAACCACAATCTCGGGGGCTACTCCCATGGGAGCACTGTTGCGCTCCCGAAAATTCTCAAAAGAAGGTAAGAAAATTCACTCGACAACAGATTCGATTAAAATGCATTAAGTACTTCACAGATCAAAGAATCAAACTTCATAAATTCCCGGACTATGCCAATCGCAGATGTTTCAGATGCTGCATACGCAAATGCAAAGATAAGACCCGCCGAGCAATCGAGATGGGCCGAGGGACGCTCCAACAGTGTTTTCCCTTGAAATTTCCCGTGTCAACAAGCATGATGAAAATCCTGACGGACACGTTAGGTATCAAAAGTTAAACTGCAGAACGAATCAGTAAGACCTACAACGGCTTGAGTCGAGTCTGTCCAGTATGTTCTAGATTCGAGTCCGGGGACTTGAACCTGATTGAAGGCTAGTATGGTTTCGCCCAAATGTGCGGTTAACTGAGCTCGATTTTCGAGTGAATCAGGCCTACTATGTCAATATCCCTAGGCGAAAGTTGCAAAAGTGTTTCAGCTTGGAGTCCGGGACTCGAACCTGATTGAAGGCTAGTATGGTTTCGCCCAAATGTGCGGTTAACTGAGCTTGATTTTCGAGTGAATCAGGCCTACTATGTCAATATCCCTAGGCGAAAGTTGCAAAAGTGTTCCAGCTTTGAGTCCGGGGACTCGAACCTGATTGAAGGCTAGTATGGTTTCGCCCAAATGTGCGGTTAACTGAGCTCGATTTTCGAGTGAATCAGGCCTACTATGTCAACATCCCTAGGCATAATCTTTCGATTGCGTTCCAGGCTCGAGCCAGGGACTCGAGTCTGACTGAAGACTAGTAAGGTTTTTGCTCAAGTAAGCAGTTAACTGAGCTCAATATTCAAGTAAATCAGGCCTACTATGTCAATATCCCTCGATTAGCATACGCATACAATTGAAGCAAATTGGAGCTTGAAGAACTACATCGGGTCAGAAGAACAAGCTCAGAAGATTATGACGTGCACGATGAAGGGAGCACATGCTCGATTCTTCGAGTCAAGCAAGTACTCGGGGGCTAATGACGAGGTTATACTCTGCGGGTACCCCAGTGTAGAGGTACCTGGTGCACGTGATGATCAAAGAAGCCTAAAGATTAATCGAAGCCCACGAAGAAAGGCCCAAGACAAAGAGTGTTTTCCAAGTTAAATCAAGTTATGGTCGGTTAGGACTTTCCATACATGTAACCTTAGTCGGTTATGCTTCCCGAGACCCAGCCTCCTATAAAAAGGCTGGGAGGGTGATCGATCAAGGCAAGGAATCCATAGCCACCAAAATCCCGACGAGATCAACAGCTCGTCGAACCATTGTAACCCTCATATTCATACAATAAACACAGACAAGCAGGAAGTAGGAGTTTTACCTCACTCGAGGGCCCTGAAACTGGATAAATCCAGCTTGTCAAGCCGTCGATTCCACCAATACTACGCGTTCTCTACCACACAATCAAACCTAGGTATAGCAACCATGTGAATTGCCGAGGGCGCACCTCGATAGCCACAATGCCGACGCCCACAATGCCGACGAGGACCCCGACATGACCCAGCCGAGCCACGACTACGTGCCCCAGCCCGGCGACAACATCTAGACCGGCGGCGACAAGCAGCGGCCGGGCATCGACATCTCCCGGCGTATTTTGGCGTATTTTGATGGCCCAACATTCGAGTTTGTGGCCGATCGTGGCCAAAACTCTGAATTTGTGGCCGATCGTTGCCGAAACTCTGAATTGGTGGCCGATCGTGGCCGATGGCGGTTGAAACTTCGAATTCCCGCCATTATTTAAGATTCCTCTCATTTGAATTTGTCAAAAAAAACTCAACTGGGCCGACTTTGGGCACCGCAAGTGAGGAGCAACGGCGCCCAAAGCCAACGACTAGTCCAGACGGCGCCCAAATGGCCTATCGGGAAGGCCTTTGGGCGCCGCGAGTGGAGATGCTCTTAGGGAAAATTTCCTATTCCTGTATATTCTCTCTATGTTTCCTTCAAATCAAAGGGGGCCTAAAGGAAAATTAAGTGTACTGGGCAATGGTCCGATGGTAAGGGTCGCATTGTGTGACGCCCCAAAATCGGTACTATGCAGATTTAAGCGATCCCACCAAAATCCACATAATAACAATCTTAGGTCGCCCACCAGACATAATGTGCACGCCGAAACATGCGCGTTATGTGGGTGGAATTGTGATAACATTACAACAGTTCACGAAAAGAATCCACAACAACAACAGAAGGAGATATATATAGAACAACGACTCAAACGAGTTAAGATACAACTGATACATTACAAAGATCCAAATCGCAGCGGAATGCAAAATAGTATCCGACTACGGATAAGATACAAATAGGACAAAGAGTCCTGAAGATGAACTATGGCGTCCATATCCCTGCCCAGGCCGAGCCGGAGGGATTCCCAAACTAACGTCGTCAGATTTCAAACCTGTTGACTGCACATAAAAGTACATCTCAAAGATGGGTCAGGTACACCAGTCTGGCAAGCAATGCTCACAAGATACCAACACAAAGACTACCAAAGTGAAAGGGAAGGTGGACTGAGGCGGCAGCAGCAGCACTAAACATCCTCTGGAGACACTCTACAACTTCCGTCTACTGGAGAGGGATAAGAGAGCGCATCGGAACCAACTAGCTTCTAACACCAAACATAACACTTCCCAGATTCACCCCCTCAACCAAGTATGAGGAAGCAATCGAGGGAAACTCACCCAATTGTCAAGTTTTAGTTTCATCTTATGGTGTAAGTAGGTCTAACTTACTAGTCAGGTTAATTAGAATCATTAGGTGTAAATTGTCTATGATCTTGTTAGCCAGCATCCGATCCAAGTTGTCCATAACCGCGGACTCGGCTTCTCGAAAAGATTTGACCCTACAGGGGTGCACTATGGTTAACCCATACATGTTCGATCAACCCAGATAAAAGGTAGGGCTTCTCAACACGACTCATTTCCTTCACTACAGCAAGTCCAGTTACCACCCATCTGAGTTGTTACCCGCGTCCAGAGTCCGGTCGATACCTCCATATCGGACTCAATCATTTGCGCCTACGCACTTGGTGGAACAGACCACAGTAGGAAAGTCCACTTCACGTCATACCGCACCTATATGCTCCCCCATATCATCGAACCTCTCATCAACAAGTCACGTGCAGATGCATATGAGCAAGCGACTGGCGACGGCCAAGAAAAGGCAACGCCTTGTGTGCGATCGGTGCAGTAGTGGTGCGCGGAACAGAGCAGCAACATGACCCGCAGAAGGGAAGCAAAGCGTCCAAAACAGGAGCTTCAACTCGCGTCCATGGAGGCACACGCTCGGGAACGAGAGGAGCAACGACGGAAACGAGAGGGAGAGAGAGGTAGCAGGGGGAGGCGCTCACCTAGAGGAGCTCGGCGTCGTGGTTCTCTCCGGGAAGCAAAGGAAGACACGCTGGACGTAGCCGACGACGGGGAAGAAGATGCGCGCAACGAACGGACGAGGAAGACGACGGCGACCTTGGTGAAGATCCGGGACGGCTCCTGCCCAGCTGCTGCAGCACGTACGTCGGCGAAGAGGCGGCGGTTCCATTCCCGCGCTTTGGAGATCCTGTCGTTGACCATGGCGACGGCTCGGTGTAGCTCCACGTTTCAGCCATGGAGGCTCTTGGTAGGTGGAGAAGGGAGAAAGAGAGGAAGGAGAGAGAGGTGGCGGCGGTGCTGCGGAGGGTAGAGGGGAGCTAGGGTTAGGATGGAGGCGCCGTGGGGCGCTTTATGGAGGGGAAAAGGAGGGGCAGGGGAGGCTGCCTGGTGGAGGCCACGGCCACGCCATGTGCGTGCTGCTTCTATAGGTGGGGAAGAAACTGACAAGAGAAGATGGGCTGGATGGACAGATTAAGAGTTTCCAGCCTTTTTTTTTAATTACCAGGATTTTGGCAATTAACAAAAGATAAAAGAGAGGTAAAAGGATATAGAAAAGAGGGAAAACATTAGAGAAGAGAGGAATGAAATAGGCCAAGGGTTTTACAAAATAATTTACAAAACTTTAATTTTATTTTAAAATAGTTTTGCAATTATTCCCAATATTATTTTGGGTTAATTAAAATAGAAAGAGAGAGAAAGATTCATTAATTTGCAAAATAAAAAAGGTTTGCATAAAATAATAATTTGATTTATTTATCAAAACATGCAAGGTGATTGATTGCATGATGACATGATGATGAGAAAAAGAAAACAAACCAAAAACTAAATGGGAAAAAAATCCCGGGGCGTTACACATTGTTGCACCCAACCCACCAAGTTCGAGTCCCGTTGGGGCTAAATTATGGGTTCGCACATGTTGACTTAGGTATATAAAAAAAGGCCATCACATGCTAGTTCCTGGGATGGACCTTTTTTTCTAATAAAGGAAAATTCACAACCACTCAAAATTGTTGCTACTCCGTGTGATAACAAACACTTTCCGATCCGAACTCCGATAGTTAAGTGGTATGATGATCATGTGTTTCCTATTTATGTGTGTTGAGATTCATGCAAATCAAAGAAGCCCAGAAATCTTGAAGAGCATGTTTGATTCACCGGATTCAAAAACATATGAATAGGGACAATGCAATCATGCCCATTGCAATAATACAAGATTTTGTATGGACCAACATTTGTTTGATTCACCACTGGCAAAAGGAAGGAATGTTCGTACAATAGAGTCACCGCACGGACCCCCAACCCCCCGCGTCCCCCTCCTCTGGCGACCCGGAGGGAAACCCTAGCCGCCGCAGTTTAGGCCCCTCCAACCTCCCACCGCTTCGCCGCCGCCGGAGGGGGCACCGGCAAAAAGCCGTGCGTGCCCCCGGGGAGGTGGCGGCGGGGCTTTCTCGTTCTCGACCCGAGGACTCCCGGCGAGATGCGACGGCGCGGAGGAGCTGCGGTGCGTGACGGCGTGGAGGGGCAGAGGTGCGGTCGAGCTCGAGGAAGATGGTCGCGCGGCAGCAGGAGGCGGCGGACGGCGCGGGCCGTCCCGGGCTTGATCTGGGCCGGGCGGGCCGCATCCGTGCGCTGCTGGCGTGCTGGGGCGGTGGCCCCAAGCCATGGAAGATGGCGCGGCGGCGTCCCGTGGCAGGAGGCACCATGGGTTGGTCCCGGCGTGCGACGACAGGAGCCACATCATCCCTCTGCTTGTTCTGTTGCTCCCGGCGCTTCGCGGACAGATCAAGCTCCGGGCGAAATCCTTGCATTGACTCCGGTCAGTGCCGATGACGGCGGCGCCTTCGGGCGTCGTTCTCCTTCTTGTTTGCGTCATCGTGGAGCCTTGATCCTCGTCGACGTGAGTGGTTTCAAAATCTCTGGGTGAAAACCTAAGCTCCCTCGGAGCGGGCGACGGTGACGGACACGTCACTCCCTTGTTGGAGGCGTCGCCTTGGAGTTCTTGACCCTTGCGGTGCACCCCGGACGGTGGTGGTACGTCGAGGCGGCGGCCTCGATCCCCTCTGCAGCGACGGCCCTATGGGGAAGGGCGTTCACCTTGCGAGGTTTTGGGTGGTGACCTGGTGCTGCGAGGCCAGCAAGTGTGTCGACCCGGCTGGTTCGGCTCCGGGCAATGCGGAGTTTGATCTGGTTGCTACGCCGGGGCGGCGGCCCTGGATTTGGCGCGACGTTGAGGTCTGCGAGCGGTCGTCTTTAGCGAGGGTAGCAAGGGCTACAAGATGGCTGGGTCGTGCGGCGTTGTGACTCGTGTGCGGCTTAGGTGCCGAGTGATGTATGTCGGGGCGGCGGCCCCGAGGTCGGTTGTGTGTTTTGTGGCGTCATGTGGGCTAGCGTCGTGTGGGCGACGATCCCCTCGCTTGTGTGGTTTTTCGGGCCTGTTTTCTTCATAAACATGGCATTTGTATGGTTTTTTGGTCCGGTCTTCCTTATAAACTGAGTTAATTCTATTCTTCTATACGGATTGCAAGAACGCCCTACCCTCTTCGAGAGGTTTCTCAAAAAAAAAAAGGTAGGAAGGAGATTTGAGTGGATAGTAAATTGCATATAAAATATATTTCGAAAGAATCTCTAGAAATATTCCTAGGGAATTGAAAATCGAACAACGTACGTAGAAAAGATCCCTATGCATTTCAAACCTTCGAAGGAATCAAATCAAGGGGGTCTGAATGGTTCTAAACTAGTACTCCACCCTCAAGTTTCTCGTCCAAGTGGATGAGCCTTTGCAGTTGCAGGTCGTCGGAGCTGGTACCGAAAACAAAATCCTGTCGGTGGAGAAGTTGAGGACCGTCGTGTTTGGCGCCAAACGATGGCGCTGCTCCCGATGCGACGCGGAAGGCACCCCAATCACGCTGACTCCACCGCGCCGAACGCCGATGCCAACTACCGCTCCAAAACCCAACCAAACCTACACACCGGTCGCAAAGCAGCCCCACCGCCAGCAATATTCCCGCACCAGCGCCCGCTCCCTTTTCTTTCTCTTCTTTTACCTTTTTGTTTTTGTCGCGCACACGCTCTACTGTTCTAGAATTACCTGCGAAGAATTACTGAATTACAATAGCATGCATTGTCACTTGTGACTTTGTGAGTGACTTGCTTGCTCTGCTCGGACGGAAAATTATGGGAGACAGGATCACAGCCCATCGGAATTCATGAACAGGTCTACAAGGAAATGCATGCGAAGCAAGTTTGACATGAGAACAGGAGATATACGAGTGCGATCCATATGCACAATTAAGCAGATGGCTACAGTCGATATCATATCAGACGCCATCAATTCAAAGAGTTGAAGGTACGAGTACTTGATTAAGAATCACGCATTTCACGCGACGACAGAGCTGAGCTCTACTAGCTCCCCACGCCACGGACTTCTTGTCGCCGCCATGGATCCAGGACCAGGCCCCCAATGCCGGAGGTGACAGACCCGGCTTGGCTAGGGCTCTCCGGCCCGCGACAGCCGGGACGGCGCGCGGCAGGTGGGGCAGGACGCGCGCGCCGCGAGCCACCCGTCCACGCAGGCCCCGTGGAAGCCGTGGCCGCAGGCCGGGAGCACGCGGACGCGCGCGCCGTCCGCCAGCTCAGACAGGCAGATGGCGCACTCCGCGTCGGCCCATCCGCCGGCCAGCTGAACACCGGCTGCCCCAGCCTCCACGGAACAATCGGCGGCCGCGGCGTCGGACGGGGGCTTCGGCGTCTGCGCCTGCGCACGAGCGCCGCGGCGGCGGGCGAGGCAGCGGAGGAGGGAGCGAGCGGCGGCGTGGAGGGAGAAGGCGAGGAGGGAGACGCAGGCGAGGATGATGAGGATGGTGGCCACGTTGGAGAGGAATGCCCGGGAGCTCGCGTAGGGGCCCCACGCGGCGTCGCCGGGGCCGGGAGGCTGCGGCCTCGGGGACGACGGAGGCGATGCGATCAAGGCCGCCGCCGTGGCGTTCGTGGGGGGCGAGGCGGCGGTGTGGTTGCTCCGGCGTGTCATGGCTCTCGATCTCTGGACTGGAGTGCCGCGGCGTGGGAGAGTGAGGAGTGATGAGTGGAAGAGCCCGAGCCTGCAAGGAGGCGTCGTTGTCTGGGTTTGGCGATGCCTTTCGTTGCCTACTTGGCCTTTTGTATGGTTCTTTTCTCTTCTCGGAACTGCCAAGCATGAGTGCACGAGGATAATCGTTTTCGAGAGAAAATAGGGAGATTACGCTTGTTTGGAAAACGAACTCGAAACGAAATGCATGTTCGCATCCGAATTCAAATGCAGAATTCTATAGCACTCCGACTTCCTAGACCAACTGATGGCGTTACTTAACTCTGATCAATGGTCTTTCCCCGGCATCAAGAAGGTAGTGAACTTTTGAGTTCCTTATTTTTGCGGGAAAACTTTAAAGTTCCTTTGTCGTAATCACCTCATCGAGCGTACCAATCTATTTACCTATCTATATCTATTATAAAACAAACCCCACTAACATTCATTAAACTAGAAAGTACCCCGCGCGTTGCGGCGGCCATTGTATGATGCATTTTAATAATTACCTTTTAATGGATAATAAGTACTTTAGAGGACAACTATTATTAATGTAAGATTCTTCGAAGTATACATGCTGAAAAATCGTTCATGTATTGCTTCTTCATATGCTGTGGACCACTGAGAAAAACAACATGTCAAAGTTTAACTTTTAAAAGATAGCTTCTATTACACCAAAAAATGAGCACAGTGTACCAAATTCCTCAGCAATATGACATTAGGTCATCGCAGCCATATGACCATGCATCTAACCGGTGAATGCACACATATATTGAAACAGATGTACAGGATAAACTGCTTCCTCGCCTTGCAGAAAATCTGAAAAAAGGACTGCAAAGACAAATTATAACCTGATTCGTGAGTATTCAGTACAACACATACACCATTCTATCAAAATTACATAGAGCGTTACTAATGGAATATGGTGGAAGCTTCATCTAATTCTAATTTTATTCCAAAGCACCGATGGAACATGCTGATAACTTTTCTTGTTTGACATGCCTTACACAACGAAAGTGGTCTTTTAGAGCAGTAAGCTATGGAGCAGGCTTGTAAAATATAATCGGACAAAAACATTGAACTATATATTATAGTCAGACAAAATCAATCATACCTGGCTAAGCTTCTTAGCAAATTAATATAGATGCCATTACCACCAAGGATAGCACAAATTGTGCCTACAGATCTTGTTTAGAATAAATTGTGCCTGTAAATCATCGTATATATCAGAGGATAAGTACAATTGCCTGCACAATATTGGCCATACCACACATGTATCAGCTCACCTTGTTGGAAAATAGAAGAAACGTCTGTAAAAGATAAAATAATATAGACGGAGAAGGATGTGAAAAGACATTGCACGCACACACCGTCGTAGCATGCTTGGGCTAGGGATGCGCCGCCTTACCTCATGCTTACCGCCAGGAAAACTTGTAGGTCTGACCGTGATCCACTTCCTTACCTCGTGTTTACTGCTAGGAATCCACAACATCAGTGAAGAATCTCATATTCCCATAGCAGTGATCCGATGGAAGGGGTCCTGGGGCCACGCATGAATCACACATGTTGGCATTCTTAGAGGGCTTGCCATGGTGGTGTCGTTTTCCAAAAGCTCTCCAAGGAGGGACATGGCAGCGCTGGAACAATTCATTTTGGGCCTCTCGTCCATGCGCCGGATGTGGGGATTTGTAGTCTGAAACCTGGTCGATAGACAATGGTGCTTGTTGAAGGCAAGGGGGACGAATGCGAGCAATAGTCGAGCAGTTTTCTGGGAAAAGGAGTGGAAGAGACAGGATGGGAAGGGACTGCGTGCTTCAGTTACTGCGTGGTGAAGGGGATTTAAAACCCACGTACGATGCATGCTTCAGTTACTGCGTGGTGAATGGAAAATTTGTGGCCAAACAAATGCAATTAAGTGGAATTAATCATCCGACCCTACCATGAGTAGTGGACTGCCATTTCTTAGAGGAACGGGGCTGGTGATAGTTTCGGCCAGGCTGAGGATGTGACGATGTAGACAAAGGATTGGACGGTGAGATGGTTAAAATCCTACGGTTGTGAATTTGTGGTGATGTGGATAGGCTGCATGTGAAGATAGAAAATTCTTAAATGATCATAGTGGGGTTTTGCTTTATAAGAGGTATAGATTAGTCTATCTCTACATGGAGGACATTCACTATTTTAATCATCCATTTATCCATTTCATGCCACTTTTATTAATAAAAATCTATTCTGGCATACAATCTATTCATATTATCAATTATCTTGGCCTTTCAATTTCCGCATAATCAATTTTTAGCGGTTAAATATATGTGTTTGATTAAATATAGATTCTCGACTATTATGGCAAATCAAATGCTCCATACTCCCGAATTTTTCCCCTTTCACGATTCAAATATTTTTTTTATAATACAACATTTTAAAACAGGTTGTTACATAAACGATCGAAAACTTCGGACTCTTTAGCTCTACTAGGCGCCTCTCCTTGGTCGCGCCCCCGTACTACCTCCCAATAATTTACTTTGCTGCCTATTTTGGCAAATACAAATCAAACCATTTGGATGTTTTCATACGGTTCAAACAAATTGATATTCAACTAGATTGCGGCAGCCAATCCTTTGCACGCCCATAAATAGTCCGATGTATCATTTTGAAGTTGTTCATAAACAATTTCATACACATCTCCATACGTATAGCAAGAAAATCAGCCCACTCCACCGGCACAAGGTGATCAACAACATCGAGAGGACCTTGATTATCATACGGGTGAGGATCATTCACTGGAGCTCGACATTCACTATCGATGATCATGTTGTGAATGATCACACGAGTACTCATGACCTCCCACATGGTATATTTGACCAGGTAATAGCAAGATATCCCGCAATAGCAAACTGAGCTTGGAGCATGCCAAATGCCCGCTTGACATCCGGAACTTCCGGGTACTCTCTTGTTGAGAGGCAAACCAAGATTGTTTGTTCCCTAGAGGATCAAAGATTCTCTTCACAAATGTCGTCCACCTTGGATAGATGGCATCGGTTAGTTAATATCCTTTGGTGTAGGTATGACCATTCATCTCATAGTTGACCGCCGGAGCATGACGTTCAACGAGGTTCGCAAACATGAGAAAGCTCTGGTACACGTTGATTTCATTGTGAGACCGTGACATGCCAAAAAAGAATGGCAAATCCACATGTTATTATCTCTCGTATCTTCGAGAACCACACTGCAATATCCATGAAGTTGTTTCCTTGTCAAGCAAATGGATAATTCTTTTGTTTGTTTGGAAGCATTGATCGCATACTCTGAAGAATTCCCAAAGCAAAGCTGGTCAATCTTTTGATCTAACAAAGGCGTATTGCCAATCTGCCGACAGCTTCAGTGTTACTATGACCGGTGACGTTTTACCAGCGTCGCCGCCCTGGCCTGTGCAATACTACAAACAAAAGCAGCAGCGACCTGTGCCGTACTGACGTTTACAATTGACCGCGAGTTTGCCGCCGTCTCGTCCGCATGCACATGCACGCAGAGCAGAGCAGGCGAGGGAGCATGGCGTCAACGCGAGACGTCATCATGTGATAGATCGAGGGTCGTGACCGTCTGACGGCAATGCAGGCGCGGTGACGACAGAGGATGTCATCTCATGAACAGAGCATCTCGCCGGAGCCCGGAACTTCCCACCAACGCTGGCTCTGGCTGATCTGCTCGTCCCGTCCGCCGCGAGCAGACTCGTGAGCTTGACCGCGTCTGTTCGCAGGGAAATGGGAGCATCGTGTTCGCAGGGGTGCACAAATTTCACCCTTTTGGCAAAGTTTAACGAAAAATAACCTTTTTTTTTAACTATTTTCAAATCTAACCATTTTTTGTAGCGCCCAACGGCGGGGAGCTACACTCTCATGTGTAGCGCCGGACGGCGTGGAGCTACACGTCTGCCAGCGTGACATTCTGGGGCCCGCATGCCTTATGTGTAGCGCCGTGGTAGATGGAGCTACACATCAGGGTATAGCGTCCTATCCGATGGAGCTACACTTTTAGGATTTTCATGGCCGAAAGTCAGAGAGAACGTTGGCAACAAAAACTCAAAAATTCGCCAAGTCAATATGTAGCTCCGCATGACGGGGTGCTATACTTCATATTGTAGCTCCACGTCGTGTGGCGTTATACCCCTGAGAACTGATAAGTCGTTAGGACGCGGGGTGGCTGGGCATATGTATGTCTGCCTTGTGCCCTACATCCTCGACCTCGGAGGTTGAGCAATCGAGCTCATCCATGGCGATGGATTAAATGACCTATGCTCTCTGTCACCAGAAAATTTACATGCTCGGAGCAGGAGCAGCATGCATGCAAACAGGCTATCGACCACTGGCTGCACGCACGCACGCACGGCGCAAGTCTCTCTGACTAGGGTTAGGCTAAGAGAGCGATGTGTTGGAGGATGAACTTCATAACAATGATATTGGTAATATGGAGACAAATCGTAGGTAAAAGGACATGTACCATGACATCCCTTATAACCGATGCTATGCATCGGTCTTGGATGACGACGGTCTGGAAGAGGATGTGGGAGATTACCTCTCTCCACACAGGGGAGCCGAAATTTTGGAGCCAAATCGGACCAAACTTACGGGATTTGTGACGGGGTTGAGTAGGAGGAGGAGATGAAGATAGAAGTGAGTCGGGTACGAATGAATGGCCTGGCCCCCAGCCATCCCGCGTCCCAACGACTTATCAGTTCTCAGGGGTATAGCGCCACACGACGTGGAGCTACAATATGAACTATAGCACCCCGTCATGCGGAGCTACACATTGACTTGGCGAATTTTTGAGTTTTTGTTACCAGCATCCTCTCTGACTCTCGGCTATCAAAATCCTAAAAGTGTAGCTCCATCGGATAGGGCGCTACACCCTGATGTGTAGCTCCATCTACCACGGCGCTACACATAAGGCATGCGGGCCCCAGAATGCCACGCTGGCAGACGTGTAGCTCCACGCCGGCCGGCGTTACACATGAGAGTGTAGCTCCCCGCCGTTGGGCGCTACAAAAAAGGGTTAGATTTGGAAATAGTTTTGAAAAAGGGTTATTTTTTGTTAAACTTTGCCAAAAGGGTTAAATTTGTGAAATTTTACTTCGCAGGGCATGGGCATTCTATACGGCCGCGTGGAGCTCTTTAAGAGCATCTCCACTCGCGCCCCCCCAAAACGCGTCCGGATTTGAGCCGGCGCGAGCGCTTTGGGGGCGCGTCCGGATCAAATGGCGCATTTTGGGGCACCCTCTCCCCACTCACCGCCCACAAACGAATTTGAAATTTTTCGAATTTAGACATAAAACGGCATTTCATTTATACTTTTAGGAAAATTTAAAACATTCGGACAAAATTTAAAAACATTTATACTAAAACTAAACTAAACTACTGGTAAAAGACGTCGTAGTCCTCCTCCTTCATGTCGCCGCTGGGCCCTGCCTCATCGTCGTTGGCGCCGAAACCGAAGCCGCCATAGTCGTCGTCGTCCTCGTTGCTCACGTCGAGGAGCGGGGTCCCGATGAGCTGAGCGTGGTCAGCGAACGACCACGTGCAGGCCGTCTTAAGCGGCATCGGCGGGACGTCGTTCTTCGACGCCTCGATGGCGGCGGCGATGCCATTGGGGTCGTCGGGGTTGGCACGCTCGAGCTACGTCGCTTCGAGCTCCGCCAGCAGCGACGGGCACGGCTCCGTCTTCACCTTCTTCGGCGGCGGGCGACGAGAGGCGGAGAGGGAGCCGTCGCTGATGACGAGGGCGCGGGAGCCCAGCTCCAGCTTCGGAATGCGCAGCGGCGCCGAGTGGGCGTACGGCGACGAGCTCCACGAGAAGGGAGATGAGGCGCGCGAGAAGGGCGACGCCGAGAGGGACGACGAGCCCGAGCGTGAAGAAGACGGCCCCGTCCTCCTAGGCTCCCAGCGTGGGGAGTAGTCCTCGGGCGGCGGCGTCTCCAGCGGCGGCGATGTGGGCGAGGACGGTGTCCAGAGTGCGGCCCGGTATGCCCCAGAAGGCGTACCGCCCCTCCGTGTTCTTCTTGTCGCGCGGCGCCGGTCCAGGGCCGTCCCACCGCGCCATGCGCTCGGCGTGGATCCGCCAGAACTCCGCCTCGTAGCAGTCGGTGTTCGACGGCCTCCACTCCTCCTGGCGGCGCTGCTCGGCGGTGAGATCGTGCCAGTAGTGGTGGAGGACCTGCGTGTTCCAGTGGCGCTCGCGTGGCCGCGACGCGTCTGGCACAGGCACGCCGCTGAGGCCGATCGACCAGCGGTTCCTGGCGCGCATGTCCGGCGGGCACGGGTACCACGCGCGGAACAACGCCTCCACCTCGTGCTTGAGCAGCGTGCGAGGGCCGAAGCCATTCGCCGCCATGCCACTGCACCTCTTGTTGAAAGCCATTGCTACGGCGAGCCAGGGTTGGAGGGAGGCGGCCGAGAGAGGGAGGGAAGAGGCGAGCTAGGGTTGTGCGGCGAGAGGGAGGGACGGGGCGTCTTTTAACTGCGGCGGCAAGGTAGCTGGGCCGGTGGCATCGCATTTACGCCGCCGCATGGGAAATTACTGCGGCGCCGCGTGGCCGACGGGACGGCGCACTGCGGCTTCGGTCGGCGCGCCACAGCGGCGACCAGGACGAAAACCACCCTCACACATGCCTCTGTCTATGACAGGGCGGACCCACGACGCGTGTTGTTTCGTCCGACACTACCAACGCGACTCCACGGCGTGGGGATGGGCCGGTAGCGCCAGACGAAATTTAGGTCGCGTCCGGACGAAACTGGGCGCGCCCCAAAGGCCTTTGGGGGGCGGGGGCTTTGGGGACGACGAGTGGAGATGCTCTAACTTTGGAAACGGCGAAGGCATGAGAGCATGTCCACCGGGGGCCTCCAAATGACCCCCTAAAGGCCCATCGGGGGTCCGGACGCCAAAATCGGCCACCAGCGGCACTCCCAAAGGGTCGCCTCGAGCGAAATTGTGTCCGGCACCCCGAGAGGGCCTCCAAACTTGGAGGCCCTCTCGAGGGTGCCGGACATGGGGGTGGACATGCGCCTGACAGGGCTGGCCCGCCCGTCATACACACAGCACCACGCCCAGTGTTGACTTGGGCTTGGCAGGATGCCGTTGCGCCGCGTTGAATGGCGAGGCGACGAGACGGCGGCTCGCCTGTCATCACGCCTCGCAATAACGCTCCGCCCGTTTCCCAAGCGGGCGCAGAGATGGGAGTCAAGGCGTGCAAGGCGGCCGCCAGGGCTGGCAAGAAGACGACGGCCTCGTCGTGCAGCATCCAAGAGTCGGTGAAGCTCTACGTCACCGAGTTGTCCGCGTCGAGTGCCGAGAAGAAGAAGATACAAGCTGTGGCCGAAAAAAGTGGGAAATGTACTTCGAGATGCAAAAGACCAAGCTCAAAACCCATGAGAAGAAGGAGGAGCGTCTGTTCATGGCCACCAACACGAGCGACATGAGCCCCAACTAGAAGGCCTACTTCGTGTCCGAACGAAGGCGCTTTCAGGCTGAGAAGGCGGCGGCCGAAGCGGCGGCGCTCGAGGAATCCGAAGAAGGTGAGGAGGTCGAGGACGAGGAAACCGACGCGTGATCGACATGCACCATTGCGCCAGGGGCGCCTTTTTGATGGCCTGCATTGGAGACTAGTTCTCCGGCGAGGTCGAACCTATTTTGATGGTCGGCGCTTGGAGACTTGCTCTCGGGCGCGGTCGAAACTATGTCATGCCCAGGATTTCATATCCGGCGCAGTTGAACAATTTGGTAGCCGCATCTACTGGAGACTTTTATTAATGCAGGCATCCAATTATTACATACGATTACAACTAGAAACTAGGAAACACTAGTCGTCGTCATCGCAGTCAGCGTTGGGTGGCGGTGTTCCAGGCCCGTTGTCCGCCGGCGCCGCGTTTGGAGTACCCGGCTGCTACTCCGGTGCCGCTGCCTAGGGGACGGCCAGTGCTACATATGCACCAGCCACACGGGATGGCCACGGGGACCAAGGTTCCCACGGAGAGAAAGCAGGACGTGCCGGTGATGGAGTTGCAGGCTCGACATCCTGCTCCTGCTCGGCCTCGGCGTCCTGGGCGGCAACCACGGCCTCCTGCTGCTGCTCCTGATCGGCGGCCACCACGGCCTGCTGCTCCTGATCGACGGTCACCACGGCCTCCAGCTCCTGATCGGTGACCACCACGGCTATACCTGGCCATGGGAAGCCTGACCCGGCCCGAAATTCCAGGGCCTGGGCCGACCTGGGCCTCAGATTTCGGCCCGACGGTCGCGTGGGCATGGATCTGGGCTTTGCATATTGACGTTTTAAGGAAGAGGCCCGGCCCGAGGCCCGAAAGCCCGATGAGATTTTGCTGTTATGGGTGGGCCTGGGCCTTAAATATAGCCCCCGAAGGTCGGATGGCCTGGGCCTGGGATTTCGCCCGTGGGCTTTTTTAGGCCCAGCCCGACCCGACACATGGCCAGGTATAACCACGGCCTCCTTCTCTTCCTCCTGATCGGCCACCACGGCCTCCTTCTCAGGCGACGAAATGGCGAGCGAGTTGTGGGCGGTGGTTCGCAGAGAGAATGTGAGCGTCGTGCGGCCGGCGAGGATGATTATAATGCTGCGAAGCGATGCGAACGCCACCCCGAAGCGACGCGGCGGCGGTTGCACGTCCACACCAACCGCCGTGTTCCGACGCGACGCGAAGATGAACAGGCGGCGGTTCCTGTGCCCGCAAGGTGTTCGATCTAATGATCAAAATTAGGGCCGTTTGGGGGTGGGCCTTTCGGGTACGCCGCTGTGGGCTGCACCCTCCATTCGGCGGACACATGTCCGGCACCCCAATTGGACCTCAATTGGAGAGTGCCGGACTCCAATTGATTGGGAGACCCCGGTGGAGATGCTCTGATGTCCATCATTATTACCCACGGACTCATGACTCCCAGGACGGGGCCCACGCGACAGGGTACTTGTCTGCACTCCACGAGAAAAGAAAAGAAGCAATCATCGGAAAAGAGAAGAAAGTGAGGTCGCCGGCTACCTGAGCAGAAACCCGCGCGTGCTCCTCTCCGTCTTCTTCGGTCTCCTATGCTGTGGATGCTTTCCCAACGGGCCGGGCGGGTAATAGAACTATAGAAGTAGTAGTGCTGCTGCTGCTGCAGACCGAGCTCGCTTCCCCAGCTCTGCCAACTAAACAAACGGAGAACACTGTCAAACATGAAAAACTACTACGCAAACAGAGTCATGGACCTTCTCCACACCACACGAACTCACGAAGCGCGTGTTCCGGCTCCGTCTAAACAGCTGCTGCAGTAGATGGGCCGGCCAGTTCGGTAGTTTTTTTTTTTGAACAAAAACGTTCAGAAAGTTCGGTTGTAATGCTGGTCAATTCGGAGTTGACTAATTCGAAGCACTGGGAGGAACCGCATACGGCTTATATATATCGTTCCGGAGTTCCATGCAATCCCTATCACAAATGGATATCTTCTCTATCATGTGCACGAATATAGCTGTGCGAGGTCATAGTCGCAGCAACAATCATCTTCTAGGTGGAAATGTCATACTTTGGCATCGTGAGAAGAATTTGAAATTTCATCTTCAATATCATGAAGGCTCTCTCAACGGAATTGCTTGAAGCTGCGACAGTAACGTGACAACACGTCGGGATGTTCAAAATGAGCTACAGATTGTGATCACGTCGCCTGAGCGCAGTCAGGTCCATTGTCAAGCGCTATGCTGTTCCAGCGTCTGCACACTACAGCGAGGCCTGTTACTACAGAGCCTGAGCGGAACACATTTCAGAGATGCTGTGAATAAGCTGTAACCACAGAAACCGTTGACGGGTTGCACTATTTCGTGACACTCTTCAGTCTTCACTTACATCCCTTGGTTCAAGTTGCGACAGTAAGGCGACATCACGTTCCGTTACTCCAACGCGCTTAGAGCATCTCTAGTGGAAGGTGTAAAATTGAACGTGTATATCTCCATATACACCTCCATATACACGTTGCTAAATTTTACACCTCCTAGTTTTTCAGTGAAACGTGTAAATCAGGACGTGTATATCCCAACGGCTATATTTTTCAAACAGCTAAATTTCAAGCATGAACGCCATGGCGGTTCAAAGCATGGACGTCAGATAATCGATCGAGAAAGAGATGCCGAATTTGTTCTTCTCTGGGACGACTACTTCAAAGAAGTTCCTCGCTATCCCGAACATTTGTTTCGACACAATCCATCTGCAAACAATCAACAAATACACACATGAAACAAAATATCTTAGCAAATCAATAGAATTTTGGTAGCAGTCTATGTGTCAAATTACAACGAAGTTCAGCACCAAATCACAGCTACCATAGAGTAAGTGTGCAATAATCATTACTTTAATTAGAAACGTCCAAGAGTCTAAATGAATACTTATATTGTTAAGCAAAATATCAAATTTCCTAGAACAAGTTCACACGAGACAAACAAATTGTGTGCACCATGTAAAAAATAATCTATTTGATTACGGTGGTGGCTAATTAGTTACGCTGCTAGTTTCTCGATCTGCGGTGAGCATCCTACTAGTACCATCGATGGGCAGCACTAAATCCCACCTACCACTACCATCGATGGGAAACACCAAAACGAGGCAGCCTGAGCACCAATCCTCCGTAGCTCGTGGCCCATCGAGCCGAGCCTCCAGGCCGCCACCGCCACACTCCAGCCCCTCTCCCTCCAGGCCGCCGCCGCCGCACTCCAGGCCGCGGCCCCAGCCCCTCTCTCCCCGCCATCCTCTCTCTAGACGGCCACGATGCCCTCCAGGCCACAATCGAGCTCTCTCCCTCGAGGCCGCGGCCGCCGCCCTCCACGCCGCGCCGGCGCTCAACCAACCTCCCCCAGCCCCTCTCCCTCTGCCTCGAGGCCGCGGCCGCGGCCCGCCGCCCTCCAGGCCGTGCCGGCGTTAACCCCACCTCCCCCAGCCCCTCTCTCCGCGCCCTCTCCATCATGACGAGTTCCTCTGCCTCCAACCCGCGGCCGCCGCCCTCCAGGCCGCCTTCCAGGCCGCCCTCCGGGCCGGGGCCGTCGCAATCCAGGTTCGGACAGAGGCGGGAGGAGAGCGGCTGCCTCCTTTTGGCGAGTCCACGAGCGTGGCTTCGTGGTGTTTAATCCCACGCCTGATACTCTCGTGGATGCGGCGTGTATGTTTACACGACGTTATACACGATCCACTGGGAGCAGTTTTTTGACTTTAATCGTGTATATTTAGCATCCACCTCCATATACACATGCCACTAGAGATGCTCTTACAACTTGGAAGTTTTTAAGACAACACATCGGAATGTTCAGAAAAAATCTGGTACTACTTGCAAGCACACATTGTACAACAGCGTTTGGATTTGCAGTGGTACGTTAATGTTAGCAATCAAGACCGGCGGCGTCTGCTAAGAAATCACGCACGAAACCGGTGGGCACACGCAAGGGCACAAACGAACGCCCGCATGTTGTGTGTGTCCTGATATCCTATATGGACAATCAGAACACGCAACACCAAGATAAAATGAGAGAAATAAATAAAAAGATTTTTCGGTCAGCGGCATCATCCTGTCATCTTGCCCTGTGTCATGGATCCAAATCAGCCAAACGAAGGGATCCCGTATCTCCAACCGTTAGAGGACCGCCGGGTGGGTGGCTGCTGCGGCGCGAAGCTGAGCCCGAACATCTCCCTGAGGACCTGCCCCGGCTCCTGGAGCCCGATCAGCTTGGCGACAAGGGACGCGCTCTCCCTGACATGCTCCATATCTTTGGTCTCCGTCCAGAGGCGGCGAGCTACCTGCAGCTTTCTCTTCTTGGAGTCCAGTGAAACGCTCCATTTCGTGTACATGTGATTCCTTTCCTCCAAAGAGAAACGCTTCTGCATCTGCCTGGCAAGCATCTCCCTCTCGCGCTGCAGCTTCTTGGCGCTGCATAGACATCAGACGCTCTAAGTTGCTTTACTCCTTTTCATCAAGGGTATGTAAGAGGAACACAGAAGATTGGTGCGTTAGCGATCAATTACCTCGCAACCGGGGAAGAACTGAGGCTGCCTACGATCGAATTGCTGGGAGTGCTTCCCCTAGAGAAAGTATCTCTAAGGAACGATAGCCTCCGGAGCTCCACTTCCATGTAAATGGAGTCGGCTGATTCTCCTTTGAACAGCAAGAAAAAGTATGTCCTGTGGACCAAGGAAATACTGCAAGCGTGCCAAAGCTCAATGATCTCTTGCTGCTTCTTCTCAAATTCCATTGGCCATCTAGAAGGTGATTGCAAAGCATCCATGACCTGGTCCAATCCAATGCTCCTCCCATTTGCACCCTAAAACATGTATTACAAATACCAATAAATTATTGAGTTGTTGGTGCAATGAAATAAAACATTTAAGTGGATTTTTGTTCAGTCTAGCTAAATAGCAAAGTAAACTATTATGTTGTGGACCTGCTACTGAAAGATCTCAAGGAGAGCAGTAAATTTGTTCTATTTCCAAGCTGTTATCACCTAGGGCAGATAAGTATAGCAAACATTTTCTTACAGTAATTAATTAATTTTGTCACCCATTTTCTTACAGTAAATTTATACTAATTAAATGGGCCTCTCTAATAAAAGTAAGTATAATCTCGTACCTGGTCACCTAAATGTTTCTGATAATGAACCTGAGCCATCTCCTTAAGTTCAGCAACAAATTCACCTATACCGGTAAATTCTGCATCACCTGCAGCAGAACCATTCGACTTGGTTGCACCCTTCGACGTGCTCCTCCCATTTGCACCCTAAAACATGTATTACAAATACCAATAAATTATTGAGTTGTTGGTGCAATGAAATAAAACATTTAAGTGGATTTTTGTTCAGTCTAGCTAAATAGCAAAGTAAACTATTATGTTGTGGACCTGCTACTGAAAGATCTCAAGGAGAGCAGTAAATTTGTTCTATTTCCAAGCTGTTATCACCTAGGGCAGATAAGTATAGCAAACATTTTCTTACAGTAATTAATTAATTTTGTCACCCATTTTCTTACAGTAAATTTATACTAATTAAATGGGCCTCTCTAATAAAAGTAAGTATAATCTCGTACCTGGTCACCTAAATGTTTCTGATAATGAACCTGAGCCATCTCCTTAAGTTCAGCAACAAATTCACCTATACCGGTAAATTCTGCATCACCTGCAGCAGAACCATTCGACTTGGTTGCACCCTTCGACGTGCTCATTTCGGAAAGCATGGATCCTGCCCTTGAAAGAGTTTCATTCCCAGCATCATAGTTTAATGCAGGTCCTCTTCTATGATACTCTTCGGGTCTTCCAGGAAAGTTCACCAAACTTCTGTTTACTGGTGTGCAATCCTCCATCTCTAGATCATCAAGTAAGGTAGACCCTGTTAGTGATCTACAGCTCCTGCTTCTACCAATTACTCGACCGCTTGATGGGTTGCGTGTTGAATATCCTAGATCTTTAGTGATAAAGGGCCTTCTGATGTTCTCTAAATGTTGCTCCAAAGTAATAGGAGTTTCACCAAGAAACCTTGAATTCACCGACGCATTTAAATCATTACCAAGCATGCTAGAATTCCTGTTTGAAACTCGTGGGCTTGTACTTTCACCAGCTGATAAAGACAAACATTCATTTCCTTCAGTTACATCGGTCTCAATACATCGCACTTCCTTGTAATGATCTGAATCATCATGAGAGATCTGAGAACTGTCATCTCTGCTCATGCTTGGGGGCATTCCAACAGATGGAGGACTTCTGACTGAACGCTTTCCTGATACCTAAAACATGCAGAGAAAACAAGATTACAAATACATCCTGGAGCAAGGCTAATATGTAGTAACCAGAAGTACAGTGAATATACCTGGTGCTTTGGGTCACGATCGCCAACAACTTGCAGCAAATTCTGCAACCTAGACTGAGCCAGATCACGTTGTGACTTCAGTTCTTTTATTTCTTTTTCCATCTGTAAATGACATGAAATATTATAAACGTATAGAACGAAAGCGAGTTTATCTGAGAGAGGGATGCAGAGTGTATCTTTTTTTTTAAGTATACATGTGCTCATGGCACAAAAATGAATGTTCATGCACACAAATTTGAGTGTTCATAATGTATGAACTGTGAAGAAAGAGCAGGGAGACAAACAGAAGGTCAGAAGTAGGACTCACCTTTCTGATTTGGTTGTCTTTTTCCTTCACCTGTGCTTCCAGACTGGAACCGGAAACTGGGTGCCGCAACTCACTCTCCAATCTAGCAACTTCTTTTTGCAAATGTTTAACTAGTGTTTTATCAGACATGACCACATTAACCTGAGCATTCGTAGATACATCCTTTGCACAACTCCCAAAGAAGAGTGTATTTCTTGATTGCTCAATGTGACTTGTCGCAGGGCTGAGTGTACAGATAATTGCAGTTCTTGCATTACCTCCCAAAGACGGCTGTAATATGCGTGTAAGCTTGGAATCTCTATACGGTATGTGTGCATTACTCCCCATGCTGCATAAATGAAAACGGATAACTGAAATGACAGCAACTAACAAAATACTCCCATAATTACATGAGCAATTTCTCTTATATTGGACAAGAGATTAAGCAAAATAAAACTGAGTGTGAGATTGAAACCTTAGCTTCCTAATGACAGTGCCAAGGGAAAGCAAACTTTTATTGATATGGCAACCTTCTTTCAGCCTCGTGCCAGCTGACATCGCCTGAGATGCACGCTCACTTCCCGCCAGATCAATAAAGTTCTGCATGGGAAGAATCAATGGTGCTTACAGTTCTTTTAAACATTGCGAGAACTTATCAAACTGTGGCGTCTACTTACCACACTAGCCACAAGGGTAGTTGACTTATCCTTTCCTAAGAACTCACGAGCAGAACTTTCAACAGTCTGCATTGATAGATAAACATTAAACAGGTCAGCCAACAATGCACACATATATGAAAAGTGGGACACATATACATCAAAATATTTCATAAATATAACAAAGTAAAAGGCAGACCAATTTAAGGATTTGATGGGATCTGGAGCTTTTCTCATTTAAGAAGGTCTCCCCTGTCCTTCTTTGAGCTGTTACAAGCACATAAAGCAAATGAGAAGATACAATATTCACTAGTTTGACAAAATATAAGCTGCTATTGGTAATCAATATTGCACCTTCACACACAGAAACAAGTCCCTTCAGATGGTTCCAGTCCCTTAATATAACCTCCGTAAGATTCTCCACATAGGTGCCTTTCTGTACAATAAGCCACATTAAACCGTTGGCAAGCATGAACAAAAGATATAAAGGCTGAGAAAGAGCACCATTTTACCTCCGCATCATCCCAAAGTCTAAGAGGAGTATTTTCTGCACGCAGAAGATCCCTGACGACTTCATTATATATTTCAATAGCTGAGAACTTCAACACAAATGCTCTTTTTTCATGCTGAAAAAGAAATATCGATTTGAGGACTTGGTAACAGTTGAGACCAAAACCAAACCATGAAAGCTATGGTTGGCTGGGAATTAATCACCTTGTTAATATAATCATATATATCTGCTACCGTGCATTCTGTAACTCCAGTCATAGTGTATGTCTTCCCACTACTTGTTTGCCCATAGGCAAAAACACTTGCTGAGAAAGAAAACACACTCTGATTTAGTTCTAAGCTATGATGTTTTAAAATTTTCGAATCATGCTTTAGTGTAATTTGCACTCACAGTTAATGCCACTAACTACAGAGAGGGCGACATCCTTAACCCCTTCCTCGTAGATTTCTTTGGTATTGCATTCAGAATGAAATACCCTGTCTGCAGATAGAAGAAATTTATGTTAACAAAGATACACGTGACACAAATGTAATAGTGAACCTAATTCAGTTGAGATCCTTAAACAGCAATTGAGTACACCAAAATGCTCTAAACAACAAGTCAATAATAAATAAAGACATGCTCACTATGCAGTGATAATCTACTGGAACCTGAACCATAACACATCAAGTATATGTGAAACTGTGAAAGGAAATATGATATTTGAGTATTGCTTCCAAAAGACAATGGACTGTAGCAAGTGCTATGAAAATGTTCCCCCAAAACAAACAATATTCTACAATCTAATTTACCATATTGCAGTTTCAGAGCAATGACAAACCAGAAAAAATGTAGCTTCAAAAGCAAAACACAGCGACTGACCAAATGTGTACGCGGTTGGAGCCGTCGGCCGGTCCGGGAAGGTACTCCGAAACATGATGGTGGTGTCATTGATGCACTCCCACTCCACAGGCTCACCCCTTGCGATCTCCTTGTCGCTCAGCGGTCTCACCCTCACTAACACCTGTATCCTATCCAGCCCTCCCGTGCCACTTCCACCGCCATTCATCACCTGAGCTCCATTCATCTTGTCCCACTGCACGGACTCGTCGCCTCCGATTGCCCCCATTTGCTCTACCACTTACCTGCCCCTCCTACACCATCTGCCAGAAATGCACCATTATAAGACAACAAGCAAGAAGCAAGGCATATAACAATACCAATAAGAAGAAGAAGCACCCAAGAAGCCAAAGGGACGGGATGCACGAATCTGTCCTACCCCTGCAAACTTGAGTGCGGGTCAAGGCTATTGATGAGCTTTGCTGCAGCGGGTGGAGGAGAAGGCAAGCATTTTCCGTGGACCCGCCCGTTACTACCAGTAATTACGCAGATAATTAGGACAGTGGTTAGCATGTCCGATAGAGTGATACTACTGCAGAACCACCGAGGATTACTCCAAATCTAGCGCAACTCAGCCCCACGGCTGCTCATGTCACCTTAACCCATCCTCCTTCCCGAGGAATCCGTAGTTATTAACAGATCTGAACGAAGCAATCCCCTAACCTAACCACCGAAACAGTGCTCCCGGGATCACATCACCAACAGGCAACAACCTACTACCGCAACAGCAGCAGCTTTGCACTGGTAACATGTAGTGCTCAAGCAATAGCTAAAGGGGAAAAGCGGGTAATTAGTTACCAATGCGTGGTGAAGACGGCCGGCGGCTCCGGAAGGCGCGGACGCGACGTTTCTCCGGACGGCCGCAGCCATGGATGGATGGCTCCTGGGGTCCGTGCGAGCGATATCTGGTGGGGAAGTTTGCGGGGAGGTTGGGGTTTTTGGCTTGGGGATGGGCTTGGACCGACGGTGGGGGAAAAGTCTGGGAGTGGCGCCGGCCGGCCTCACCGCGTGCGACTGGACTGCTCCCCACGACGAGCTCTGCCGTGTTGATTTGGGGGAAGACGGTGGCCTGATTTTTTAGTCTTTTTTCTTTTTGCCTGCCCAAAGAGACCGTTGCTTGGATTCCTCTGTCTCCTCCTCCGCTTTCCATGGGTTGTTTTCAATGAATCTTAGTGGGTGGTTTCTTGCACGCAGGCCCTTGACATTCTATGTTTCCAAATAAAAGCCTTGTACCTTTTTTTGACAATCAATAACATGATAGTAACGAATTTTACATGGTAGATACATGAGCTGACTATAACAATTTCAGAACAAAGTCTAAAATAAACGAGAAAATCTTCAAGCTATTTGTTCTTCCATGAACAATCTTGTACTTTTTTGGAAAAAAGCTATAGAAAGATGTACGAAACCAAACCACAGACCCGTAAATACTAGCGAGTGTTCTCTCATAATTTTAAATTTAATCCACATTGCCAATTTTACATGCACCCACACAGCTATTAAACTAATCAACAAACATTGGCAATAGTAGCAACACCGGTATTACATGGAAAAGCAACTGAACATCATGGTCGATGTTGCTGGGAGTCAAGAGTACGAAACACCATTGTCAAGAACGTAGCCGTCGAGAAAGATATTGTGAAGCCAATTCTTCCATGGTGGAGGTGAATGTGGTGGCGCGGCTAGGTTTCAGGAGGAGGAGCTCTCGTACGAAAAACAAAAACATTGTACTTAGAATCGTAAACGACGATTGTACTAAGAAAAAAGCTACCGGTGGTGAAATCTATCCGAAATGTGATGGAAACATACTACTACTTCGTTCAAAACTGGGACCCTTATTTTGAATAGCAGGGACTAGTAGTAATCGCTCGGACTTAGTGCTAAGCGAGCAATCAATCGCTTGGACTGGAAGGTACTTGCGCTAAATCTCAAGACATGTGAGCGGATACGTACAAGGGACGAGACAAGAGGAAGTAAAGAACGGAACGTCCACAGCGCGTGCCGTGTATTTATATTTTATAGGGAAGTTAATACGGCGTAGAAAATTCATATGTGGGACAGACGTGGCAGTGCAGTGCAAAATTCATATGTCACTAGTGATCTGCTTCAAGTTTCGTGACTTCGCTGCCTGGCTGGCCTGGCAGATATCACATGGAAGGTTTGCATTATGGCCACTAACGTATGCTTGATTCACACCTTTTTGGAATTGTAAGAGATCAACAGAACGCGCAGCTCCGACCGACACCAACGGCTAGCTCTCATCGTTTTTTAAGCACGATTGTTTATTCCAGAAGAAAATCAATTAGATGGATAACACTGTAGTATATGGTGCGTGTTCTTAATCGAAACTATATGTGAAGTCAACTTATCCATTAAAAAAACTTATCCATTTGTAAGATAAGTCGAAACTTAGTTTAATGAACGGAAGTTCTTTTGAACAAAACGGGCAATTTGCCTCATTTTATTTAAAAAAGAAGGAGAGAATTGACCGGTTAATTAACGGGAAACCGGCCTAAAACCGATGAACGGAAGTTCTTGTCGTGATCGAAAGAAAAGCCTCTGTGTCCTTATGCATACTTTTCTTTCCGCAAAACCTGCTTACAAACGGGACCCAGGCGCTGAGCCAAGCACGTTCTGACAGCATCTCCAAACAAAAACATGCTCCCTTCTGGAATCAGGCGGCCGGGTCTTGTTAATTAGCGGCGAGGCGACCCAGGCGCACGGCTTGTCGGCACCCGTGGCTGCAGCTCAGGGACGTGCGATGCTCGGAGAAGACGATGCTTCAGGAACAAATATGCTTGTTTCTATTGGGAACTAGGTAACTTGGCGTGGCGACACGCCGCACCATTTCCGTTAAATCATCTAGTGTGGTTAAATATTATCAACTAGACATTATCGTCGTGGAGGTCGGGAAACTCACGTTGAAATTACAATGGAGAAATACTGTTTGAAAAATGCGGCAACAAATTAAGAATAAAGGATACATCTAACAAAAAATCATTATTTTAAGGGTGTTCGTAATTTTACACCCGGGCCAAAAAATAAGCTGATAATATTATATATGTATTAAGATATGCAATATAAAAATGGAACTAAAAAGGAACTAAATTATAAAGGCAATGTTAACACATAAGAGGCAGCATGATGGCACCAGCTTCAGCAATTTCCATGCGGTATTAATTCCAAATCACCTGAAAATTAATGACGAACATGAGATTCTTATGACAGAAATTACCAAGTGATTCCACATTTGTCATCTGTTCATAATATGAAGAGATCAAATATCGGTAAATTTCTTTAAAACCCCGATACCAAGATTAATTATTGCAATGAAAACTAAAATAAGAAGACACTTATGGCACAACATAGCATACAGAGTCCCACAGTCCAAACATCATGATGTTTTTATGAATGATTTTGGTAATATACAATATGTAATTATACTTGCTAGGCATCTATGAAATTACAACAGTTTGACTGGCTAGCATCGACCATAGTATCCAGACAGAGAAGAAACAATCTAGCAGAATTTTGTTTGAAAGGCTACTTCTGAAAAGAAAGTGAATCCGTAGCAATTCATCATATTACAAACTACCGCCAAACACAATATTACAACGCAGACTGGAATAGGCGATGAATTATTAAGTTACTTATGCTAATGTACCTATTACCAAAGCACTTAATAAAAGACTATGTCCCTATTAATATTTCAGTACACCCAGTTCTGAAAGCAAAGAGAACTAAAATAACATTTTTAGGAGCTCGTAGCTGAGATACACTGCGCTGCAGTTTAATAATCCAAATTAGAGATTTTTATAAATGACAATAGGCAAATATAAACTACAGAGAAAAACATAGTTGTACAAATAATAGTTTGAGCTAAATCGTAGCATGTAGTTCTGAGCATGCGAGTGAGTTTCTCCTTCCAGCACGTACATTGGATGTATCTATTCGTGTGGCTCCTTAACATGAAAACCGTTTGAGATGATTTCACTTATGCTTTAGGATAGTGCAATTGTATCAGAACATCGCTCGGTACGTGTTAGATTGATTTAACCTGCAAATGAAAACTTATTATAATCTGTAAGTTCCCATTCACTTTATTTGAATAACCTTCTTATTTAGACGCAGGTAATAACATGCATCTGGTACAAATAGTAGTTGCATCTCAGGGCAAATGGATTTTGTCCTAACTTTTGTCAGTTACATGAACGTGTATACCTTTTTGCTTTTCTCAAATAATAACTTGTCTACATCAAATAAAAATTTGATAATGTGCTACCACTTTTTCAGGGCAGCAGGTACATAAACGTGTTTCTATTTCTCTGCATCAAATAAAAATTTGACAATGTGCTACCACTTTTGTCAGTTCCAGTAATCAGTTCTACCACTTTTGTCAGTTCCAGTTATCCATTTGCATGTTTCACAATGTGCATTATATATCAACCGGAGTTGTGGAATCCTTGATTTACTTAAGCGTTCTCTTTTTCGAAATCTATCTCAAATTTCTACGTCGGCAAATACATCTGACCAAGAAGCAGGTCAAAAGTAGTAAAAAACGAAAGCAGAGCAATAGATACTAAATGGCAAAATAGTACCCAGACTTGTCTAGAAATATGATTCTCCTCAGCACAATAATAGTTTGAGCATGTCTGAAAACCTGCAGCACGAAGAAGCACACTACTCTGAAAGCCACAAACAGCAAATCTATAGGAGAAATCTAAATAAAGGAACGTAGGGCAGATGAATTGAAAGAAGCATTTAAAGTACTACTACTAATCACTTGTATATAGGTCAAGAACGATTTAAAAAGATAAAGTGTAGAATCAAAATCTGACGTTGGACATGTTGCAAATTATCATCTAAATCACCGTAAAGAACGAAAGCAGAGCAATAGATACTATATGCATTTTTGGGGCTTCAAGTGAAGGTAAGCTTCATATGTGTATTATGGAGCTAGTTATTTACAGTTTTCCCGTTAGCTGAATTTAAGATATGTAACAAATGAAACTTGAACTATTCATTATAATTCTCCCAAAAGCCTATATTGAACTCGAAGTTGACACCATATTTTATAACTGTAATAATCCATCTACTTATTTATTGATATTGGTTAACATTGCCGCAGAAAGATAAAGATCATACTTCTGAAGGGTTCAAATTACTCTAAGTTGACACCATCTTTTATAACTGTAATAATCCATCTACTTATTTATTGATAACATTGCCACATAAAGTAACATGTGGCATGTTCCTCACGGACCTTACCTATCGAAAATATAATACCATACTCATGCACCGCAGCTTACCAAGCAAGGGATTGCTTTAACAAAAGAAATGGTGTACATGCAGTATGGTCTAGAAGTTAACCCGAATGCCAGTTCAATTGTGGCACCGATGTAGGCATTTTGTGCTGTCAATTCAAACTGAAGTTCTCCAAACTGACAAAATAAGCGAGATGACAATTAAACTATGTGCACAGCTCGCCTGAAGGTGAATAGGTGATTGATGGCCCTTCACGTAGTTACCCCACAACGGCGCCAGAAAACACTTGCTAGCCCTTCGCGTGGTTACCTGCGTGAAAAGTAAATGGGTTAGGTTGAAACTCCAAGTGCAGAGTGTGTAGTAGTGGAAGACTTGTTTTCCCCACGAGGGTGACTCGAGGGTTTAATATCGAACTCTCGGGGAATCAGTAGTGAAGATATATCTTCTTATCCTTCTTTTGGTTACCTACAAAACAAAGTTAAATGTTTTGGTCCTCAACCTCACCTGTGGTTGTCAAGCACAAGGTGTAAGAATGATATCAAGATAGTTATGCAATGCAAACAGGAAATAAATATGCAATGGTGGTGGATGCAATGGTAAATGATATTTTTGGGTTTTTTAATGATGTATGCAAGATGAAAAGTATTTTTGTATTTTCGGATTTAATGATGGCTGAAAATAGAAAAGTGGTATATGGTGTTGGAAAGGTGTTTCTTATGATTAAAAATGGACCGGGGTTCATGGTTTCACAAATGCACTCTCTCTTTATAAAGTGGCAGACAATGGAACACACACAGAATTAACATATGAGATTGCAACACAAAGTTTGATAACAAGTTACTTAGATATATGGGCATCACGTCCTAACATAGAGACCTTTTGGTTATTAGTCTCTCTTATACTCCACCAAGATGCGAACCAAATCATAACACCTCAGTAATTAAGATGACTCAGAGTATAGCAATAAGTTTCATGACATGAAGTGAAAATAAGAACATGCTGGATCTAGTCACAGGAAGAAGCTTGGTCACCCTCAACCCTTGCAGCATGGTATTTTTGTTTATCCCTAGTGAGGTAACAAAGTAAGGTAAACACCCAAGTGGATCGCGATATTAAGTTGTCAGCTTACCGCACTCACCACTCCCCGTTACTCCAACTAATGCACACGTTCCCCCACACACGCTCTCATAAACATGCTTGATCATAACAAGTAGACAAGAACGGGGTACATAATATGCATCTATACTCATAACTGAAACAAACATTGCAATCTCAAACATATATTAACTCATAGAAAGATCCACCACATAGGTATTACAAATATGACCGTAATCATGTTCAGCAGCTCATACGGTACTAATTAGTGAAGCTCAAGAGAGGAGAGATACATAAGTTACTTCCACAAACCCATAGTCCAGAGGTGGACTACTCCCTCTTCATCATGGAGACGGTGGAGAAGTCGATGGAGAGATGGAGACCACACCGGCAGCGCCCCGCCGGAGTTTTCCCCCTCCAATCTGCAGCTCCTGATCTCCGTTTCGGTGTTTCTGTGTTTGTGCGGCGCTCCTTCGCGAAACGCCAGGGGACCTTTTTTATAGGCGTTTTTAGGTCAAGACGGAGTCGGTGGACGAAAGATCGACGGCAGCGGAGCCACGAGGGCCAAACGAGTGGGCCCCACGCGGCCACAGTACCTGGCCGCGTGGGCCACCCCCTTTTGCCTTCTGGCCTCCGTTTGCTTGCTTCCTTCGCTCCGAGGTCTTCCTCCTTCCAAAATACTGACGCCTGTATTTTTCCATAATTTTTGGACGACGTTTGGGTCCCTGAAACATAAAAGGAAAAAATAGGGTTTTCTGCCTGCGCAGGGTTAATTCCATAAAAATAGGAAACAATTGATTTATTTCCTAAAATCATTAAATAACAGTAATATAACCCTTATATGATGCAAATATGATTGGAATATGTGTGATATAGTGCAAAGTTCATGTATGCATTTTACATGCATCAACATCCCCAAGCTTAACCAATACTCGTCCTCGAGTATGAAGGTGATAAAACTAACATGGGCTTTGCAATATAGCACTAACAATGGATATCAAAGATGATTGCTACTGCTACATAGAGTCAAATGATTCATTCTTCAAAGGAGTAGCAATATGCAAAACAGTTTATGAAGTGATATCAAGTATTCAATGCAAGGATGTTCAATGATAGTTCACAAAGTGTAACATAGTAGCAAGTAATATGGACATTCTTACTTTTGCATACATGTGGTCCATAGAGTGATGATGAAAATCTGAATATGTTTGGTGGACACTTTGGAAAGATGAATAAGTGAGTAGAGGTAAAGCATGCATAAGTTTCATCTAACCTCCAAACTCTCCTACTTAAGTTAATGATTGCAATGTGGTAATACTTGGTGTCAAGCTCTCATTCCCCTATCATAGCATCTTGAATGATTATAGTTTAATGTGAGAGCAAATATGAGTAGTGTGCTTGACAAAGTAAAGGTTGGATGTCTCATGCCCCTTGAATACAAGTACCTACACCATGAGTTACTCAACTTGGGAAAAGCAAGTTCAAGTTATCTATCATTGTAAGTAATAATAGTATCATCAAGAGCGTCAACTGGGGTACCTCTTGTCCCAGGATATGGAACAAGCCCATATCAAAATGACAAGACAAACAAACAAGATGAAAAACCTCAACACCCTTTTTATTTACCATTGGAATAGCTTTTTATTGTAAGGTGTGTCATAGATAATTCACCATAGCATGTAAGTAAATTTCCACCATGAATAATGCATGGCTTAGATTAGCGGCCCAGGCGTCTCTCTAACCATTTATACAAACTCATTCAAACTAAATCTTTTCCCCCTTATTTCACCATGATAGGCATCCATAGACAAAAGCACATGATATCAACTAAATGGAGCATGTTGAAAGCTTTGCATGTGACAGCACATATGGGCTAACTCCCAACCTTGGACATTTATCAAGCCACTAGCATCATAATCTTAATCACAATGGGTCATGTTTTATTTATAGCAATGATAGTAAAAATGTGCATCAAGTTCATGAGAGCTATATAACCAACTTTTCCCATGGCAATCAATAACATAATCATTTTCATTCAGAGGTATAGATAACACAAATATCATGATGAACATACTCGGAATAGCATATAGCTAGTAGGTAGATATGGTGGACTCACTGGAATAACTTTGGTTGAAGGTGTTGGAAACAAGTTTTGACTTGTTGGAGTTTTTGGGCTAGCAAAAGGGAGAAAGTTGACCATCTAGATGCATGCATGAGTGTCCATAGAACTAACTAATCCATGTTAAACCAAGTAAAATAACAATCAGCACCAAAACATGAATAAGTTATAGCTCTTCAAAAAGGATTTGCAAACTATTACTCATAAACAAGCTCATGAATCATGCAACTATATGTATCATTAAAAATCAACTCAAACATCCCTTTTCCCAATCTTATAAAAGCATCCAACATATTTCAACCCATATTTCCAGTAGCTCTCCCATATATAAATGATAGTGTGGTGGTCTCTCAAAACAAATCAAACCAAAACAAAACAAAAGACGCTCCAAGTTTATGCGATAAAGTGTTTCGATCGAAAAACAGAAGTTGGACGTGCGCAAACCGAGAGTGTGTAGGTCCAGCGGGGTTGTCTTCACATCCCCAAGCTTATGGTCTTCACCATCCTTGGATAACTCTTGGTGCATCTCCTCCAATCCCTGTGAAAAAACTTCAAAACACCGTTTCTCCCATTTCTTTTCTGTGGGGTGCATTAATAGTGATAAACAAATATGTTTCTTGCTGCATATAATCCTTGAACAAAAATTCATATGAGATGTCCAGAAAGTGTATAATGTTGTATGCCTACTCATAAACTCAATTGGATCAAAAAGATTCAACTTAAAAGCTCAAAGCATGCATCAAACAAAATGGGACAGAATCTGTCCAGAAAAACAGCAGCAGTAAAACGTATTTTTCTACCCTACCAAACTTTCTCGAAAAATTCCGAAAAATTCATGCATACAGAGGATGAAAAGTTGCAACTACAGTTCAAATATGAGCTCATTCGGAGTTACAGAATAAGAATTAAAAATCATACCGTGCACTGATTCGTGCAGGAATAAAATCTCCGAACGCTATAAGCAACTTTTTCAAACCAAAAAGGGTAAAACTTGGCACTTTATTGAAAATTCCAGAACCTAAACTAGACACAAAGTCTCTTGTTACAGCAAGAGGACACAAAGAAAATCACACAAAAAATAACCGGGTTGCCTCCCGCAAAGCGCTTTCTTTATAGCCATATAGCTAGGCTTCTTACTTGTTGTTTATTGTGGACGAAGCTCATGAGGGAGCTTGAACTTTGGTGGTTCCCTCTTCCTTGGGAAGTGTTCCATGCACTTCTTGTGTGGGAACTGAAACTTCACATTCCCTTCCTTTGAATCAATGATGGCACCTGTGGTACGAAGAAAAGGTCTTCCAAGAATAATAGGACTAGAGGTTTTATTCCCCATATCCATGATTAGAAAATCCACAGGCACAAAAGTCATATGTAACTCCACCATAACATCACTTACTTTTCCTAAAGCATGTTTAATAGAGTCATCAGCAAGTGCAAGTTCAATGGAGCATTTTTCAAGATTTTTCAATTCAAGCACTTCATATAGTTCTTTAGATAAAACAGAGACACTAGATCCTAGATCAAGTATAGCATGGTGTGTCTCTTTTCCAATAGTTACTAGTACCTTAGGAATCCACATATCCCCAAGCTTAGGTGGTATCATAGCCTCTTGGTTGTACCTAGCAATCTTTTCTTTCAAGACATGATTAGCAATATAAGAACCAAAGCCAGCTTGATTAGTGTTGATGGAAGGATCACTTGCAAGTTTTTGTAAGATAGATATTAATTCATGCAAGCTACAATTTTCTAAGTCAAGCAAAGGATCCTTGACTAAGCATTTTAACTTCCTCAACTTTCTTTTCTCTATTGTATAGGTTGAATATTTCATAACGGTCATCAAAGACATCTTCAGGTACTTGGGCTTTTTCTAAACTTTCTTTAATTCTTACTTCCAAAAGCAAGCCATCAAGTAAATAGTGAGTATCATTAGCAGCAGTATTCATGAAGGAATCCTCACATTCATTATCCAAAAAGACCCTAGAGGCTTCAGTCAAACCTCTATAAAACACATGCATGAGCATCCAATCTCTAAGACCATGTTCCATTCCAAAAGCTATGCCTCTAAACCTTTCCCATGTTTTCACTAGAGGTTCATCCTCTTCTTGTTTAAAGGTGATAAGTACTTGTCTTAGGTTACAAATCTTTTCAATGGAACAAAATCTTTCAATGAAAGCAGCTTTTAAATTAAACCAAGTGCTAAAATTTCCAGGTGGCCATCTTAATATCCAATCTAAGGCTTTTCCACCTAGGGAGTAAGGAAAAAGCTTAATTTTAACATTAGCATGGCTCAAGTTTAACATTTTGCACCTTTCATCAAACTTCTTAAGATGTGGTATAGGATCTTCTTTAGGTTTCCCATAAAAACGGTGTTCATAAATCACTTTCACGATATTAGGATCTACAACACATTTCTCAACAGGGATATTCATATCTTGGGGAAAGTTCTTAACACTAAATGGCCAAAAGGTTCGTTTCTCCATTTTAGCAAGTTTTTTTTTATGCAAAACTGAAAATAAATATGCAAGCGGAATATGATATGCAATGACACTAACAAAACAAATAAATTGCTTTGTAAGTAAAGATGGATAAGATGGTGCTCACGTAGGTGCAACCTCCCCAAGCTTAGGTGTTAGCACAAGTTGGTGAAGTTGACTTCGTTGTGAGATGAATGCGATGATGCACACCCTTGGATAAATCTCTCAGCTATGATTCCCCGGCAACGGCGCCAGAAAACAGTCTTGATGGCCCTTGAGTTACCACAACGCGCCAGAAAACACTTGCTAGCCCTTCGTGGTTACCTGCGTCAAAAGTAAATGGGTTAGGTTGAGACTCCAAGTGCAGAGTGTGTAGTAGTGGAAGACTTTTTTCCCCACGAGGGGTGACTCGAGGGTTTAATATCGAACTCTCGGGGAATCAGTAGTGAAGATATATCTTCTTATCCTTCTTTTGGTTACCTACAAAACAAAGTTAAATGTTTTGGTCCTCAACCTCACCTGTGGTTGTCAAGCACAAGGTGTAAGAATGATATCAAGATAGTTATGCAATGCAAACAGGAAATAAATATGCAATGGTGGTGGATGCAATGGTAAATGATATTTTTGGGTTTTTTAATGATGTATGCAAGATGAAAAGTATTTTTGTATTTTCGGATTTAATGATGGCTGAAAATAGAAAAGTGGTATATGGTGTTGGAAAGGTGTTTCTTATGATTAAAAATGGACCGGGGTTCATGGTTTCACAAATGCACTCTCTCTTTATAAAGTGGCAGACAATGGAACACACACAGAGTTAACATATGAGATTGCAACACAAAGTTTGATAACAAGTTACTTAGATATATGGGCATCACGTCCTAACATAGAGACCTTTTGATTATTAGTCTCTCTTATACTCCACCAAGATGCGAACCAAATCATAACACCTCAGTAATTAAGATGACTCAGAGTATAGCAATAAGTTTCATGACATGAAGTGAAAATAAGAACATGCTGGATCTAGTCACAGGAAGAAGCTTGGTCACCCTCAACCCTTGCAGCATGGTATTTTTGTTTATCCCTAGTGAGGTAACAAAGTAAGGTAAACACCCAAGTGGATCGCGATATTAAGTTGTCAGCTTACCGCACTCACCACTCCCCGTTACTCCAACTAATGCACACGTTCCCCCACACACGCTCTCATAAACATGCTTGATCATAACAAGTAGACAAGAACGGGGTACATAATATGCATCTATACTCATAACTGAAACAAACATTGCAATCTCAAACATATATTAACTCATAGAAAGATCCACCACATAGGTATTACAAATATGACCGTAATCATGTTCAGCAGCTCATACGGTACTAATTAGTGAAGCTCAAGAGAGGAGAGATACATAAGTTACTTCCACAAACCCATAGTCCAGAGGTGGACTACTCTCTCTTCATCATGGAGACGGTGGAGAAGTCGATGGAGAGGATGGAGACCAACCGGCAGCGCCCCGCCGGAGTTTTCCCCCTCCAATCTGCAGCTCCTGATCTCCGTTTCGGTGTTTCTTTGTTTGTGCGGCGATCCCTTCGCGAAACGCCAGGGGACCTTTTTTATAGGCGTTTTTAGGTCAAGACGGAGTCGGTGGACGAAAGATCGACGGCAGCGGAGCCACGAGGGCCAAACGAGTGGGCCCCACGCGGCCACAGTACCTGGCCGCGTGGACCACCCCTTTTTGCCTTCTGGCCTCCGTTTGCTTGCTTCCTTCACTCCGAGGTCTTCCTCCTTCCAAAATACTGACGCCTGTATTTTTCCATAATTTTTGACGACGTTTGGGTCCCTGAAACATAAAAGGAAAGAAATAGGGTTTTCTGCATGCGCAGGGTTAATTCCATAAAAATAGGAAACAATTGATTTATTTCCTAAAATCATTAAATAACAGTAATATAACCCTTATATGATGCAAATATGATTGGAATATGTGTGATATAGTGCAAAGTTCATGCATGCATTTTACATGTATCAGTGATCAAATTGTAAAGAGCCAAATTTACCTTCGGCTTTCTTTTTTCTTTCATAGCCTGAACTTCAGCCTGAATCACTGGGCGTTTTGATAGAAGCTTACCGATCTTGATCATTGTTTCAGCAATCTACAGAAAAACAGTAAGAGATACGTGTGTGGCTTCAGTCCGTCAACCTTCTGAAAAAGAAGCAAAAACAGATAGTTTAGCGATGAGAAAAAGCATGAAGCCATGCTGATGCATGATGACACAATGAACTGAGAGTTTTCTTCTGTCCCAACAGGTCAGATTCCTGTCACTAATTAACCACATTGAGATGTCTTTACTCTGCTGCCACTAATATTACATAAATGTTTGCACAGAACTCATGTTTGTGTCATAACCAAATCGTAATCAAGCACTAAGACATGTACCTAAAGTAATTTCTGAAGAATAAGATGGCTACATGTGAGATAACCAAATCTTAATCAAGGACTAAGCAGATGTACCTAAAGTAATCCTTCTTGACAGTACTGTCCCTTGGTCTGAAATCATGAACAGAGGTTAAGTGAGTGGCTAACCTTCTTGAACTCTCCATTGCCGTACTGTCCCATAGTCTGAAACCTCTTTCCAGCTGACGCCGACCGCTTGCCAAATTCTATGATGTGTAAGGAAAACAGCAAGGACACAACCTTCAATCAAGATACCATTGTTTGTTTGCTCGGGAGGCAGTGTGGGAAAGAAGTTGGCGACCTGTTGCTGGAGCGAAGCAGCTGCCGTCAATGGCGCTGTACTTGACGGCCAGCGGTAAATCAGGCATGAGTTGCATCTGTATAATGTCCCCAGCCCCTCCTGGCCTCGGCCGACGCCGCCTTGGGCTCGTCCCCGCCGCTTCCCGGCCGGCCGGCGCCCCTAGCGGCCAGAGACGCGCCCGCCGGAGGCACGCCCGGCCGCGCTGCACTCCCGAGCGCGGAAGCCCGTGAGATCCTGCGCGTGCGGCGCGGCGTGCGCGAGATCCCGCAGCGGATGCGGGGTGTATGCCATCGCCGGCCCGGACTGCCTCCAGTACCCGCGCTGGATCGGCGAGGGAGGAGGGGAGGGGCGTGGCATCTTCCCGTGTTGTGGCGGGCGGTCGTGGAGGGACCTCGCGGCGGAGAGACCGAGACCGAAGCCCGTGAGATCTTGCGGGGGCGGCGCGGCGTGCGCGGGATCCCGCGACAGCTGCGAGGTGGATGCCATCGCCGGCCGCGCTGGATCAGCGAGGGAGGAGGGGAGGAGCGCGGCGTGGGGGCAGAGGAAGAGAGAGACAGAGGGAGGGAGTTGCGACTGGGGATCATGTGTGCGCGGCGGGGCTAACCGGGAGACTAGGCGTGGGTAACCTGCACCAAAAATCGTGCGGGGCGAGGTGACCGGGTGGAGGAGACGGAGTGACCGGGCGACGTGGCTGCTACCGATTGGAAGAAAATCGCGCATGAACAGTACACCGGGAATTTGGGCAACGTGGCTGCATCTGAAGCGTCCGTCGCGCGGATCGGACGGCTGCTGTTCGTCGGCGACGTAGCTCTCTGAAAAGCAGCGAAGATGTCGCTCCTTTATATATAGGCTACTTATTTATTGATAACATTGCCAGATAAAGTAACATGTGGCATGTTCCTCACGGACCTTACCTATCGAAAATATAATACCATACTCATGCACCGCAGCTTACCAAGCAAAGGATTGCTTTAATAAAAGAAATGGTGTACATGCAGTATGGTCTAGAAGTTAACCCGAATACCAGTTCAATTGTGGCACCGATGTTAGGCATTTTGTGCTGTCAATTCAAACTGAAGTTCTCCTAACTGACAAAATAAGCGAGATGACAATTAAACTATGTGCACAGCTCGCCTGAAGGTGAATAGGTGATCAAATTGTAAAGAGCCAAATTTACCTTCGGCTTTCTTTTTTCTTTCATAGCCTGAACTTCAGCCTAAATCACTGGGCGTTTCGATAGAAGCTTACCGATCTTGATCATTGTTTCAGAAATCTACAGAAAAACAGTAAGAGATACGTGTGTGGCTTTAGTCCGTCAACCTTCTGAAAAAGAAGCAAAACAGATAGTTTAGCGATGAGAAAGAGCATGAAACCATGCTGATGCATGATGACACAATGAACTGAGAGTTTTCTTCTGTCCCAACAGGTCAGATTCCTGTCACTAATTAACCACATTGAGATGTCTTTACTCTGCTGCCGCTAATCTTACATAAATGTTTACACAGAACTCATGTTTGTGTCATAACCAATTCGTAATCAAGCACTAAGACATGTACCTAAAGTAATTTCTGAATAATAAGATGGCTACATGTGAGATAACCAAATCTTAATCAAGGACTAAGCAGATGTACCTAAAGTAATCCTTCTTGACAGTACTGTCCCTTGGTCTGAAATCATGAATAGAGGTTAAGTGAGTGGCTAACCTTCTTGAACTCTCCATTGCCGTACTGTCCCATAGTTCGAAACCACTTTCCAGCTGACGCCGACCGCTTGCCAAATTCTATGATGTTGAAGGAAAACAGCAAGGACACAACCTTCAATCAAGATACCATTGTTTGTTTGCTCGGGAGGCAGTGTGGGAAAGAAGTTGGCGACCTGTTGCTGGAGCGAAGCAGCTGCCGTCAATGGCGCTGTACTTGACGGCCAGCGGTAAATCAGGCATGAGTTACATCTGTATAATGCCCCAGCCCCTCCTGGCCTCGGCCGACGCCGCCTCGGGCCCGTCCCCGCCGCTTCCCGGCCGGCCGGCGCCCCTAGCGGCCAGCGACGCGCCCGCCGGAGGCACGCCCGGCCGCGCTGCACTCCCGAGCGCGGAAGCCCGTGAGATCCTGCGCGTGCTGCGCGGCGTGCGCGAGATCCCGCAGCGGATGCGGGGTGTATGCCATCGCCGGCCCGCACTGCCTCCAGTACCCGTGCTGGATCGGCGAGGGAGGAGGGAGGGGCGCGGCATCTTCCCGTGTTGTGGCGGACGGTCGTGGAGGGACCTCGCGGCGGAGAGACCGAGACCGAAGCCCGTGAGATCTTGCAGGGGCGGCGCGGCGTGCGCGGGATCCCACGGCAGCTGCGAGGTGGATGCCATCACCGGCCGCGCTGGATCAGCGAAGGAGGAGGGGAGGAGCGCGGCGTGGGGGCAGAGGAAGAGAGAGACTGATGGAGGGAGTTGCGACTGGGGATCATGTGTGCGCGGCGGGGGTAACGGGAGACTGGGCGTGCGGGCGTGGGTAACCTACGCGAAAAATCGTGCGGGGCGAGGTAACCGGGTGGAGGAGACGGGGTGACCGGGCGACGTGGCTGCTACCGATTAGAAAAAAATCGCGCATGAACAGTACACCGGGAATATGGGTAACGTGGCTGCATCTGAAGCGTCCGTCGCGCGGATCGGACGGCTGCTGTTCGTCGGCGACGTAGCTCTCTGAAAAGCAGCGAAGATGTCGCTCCTTTATATATAGGCTACTTATTTATTGATAACATTGCCACATAAAGTAACATGTGGCATGTTCCTCATGGACCTTACCTATCGAAAATATAATACCATACTCATGCACCGCAGCTTACCAAGCAAAGGATTGCTTTAATAAAAGAAATGGTGTACATGCAGTATGATCTAGAAGTTAACCCGAATACCAGTTCAATTGTGGCACCGATGTAGGCATTTTGTGCTGTCAATTCAAACTGAAGTTCTCCAAACTGACAAAATAAGCGAGATGACAATTAAACTACGTGCACAGCTCGCCTGAAGGTGAATTGGTGATCAAATTGTAAAGAGCCAAATTTACCTTCGGCTTTCTTTTTTCTTTCATAGCCTGAACTTCAGCCTGAATCACTAGGCGTTTCGATAGAAGCTTACCGATCTTGATCATTGTTTCAGCAATCTACAGAAAAACAGTAAGAGATACGTGTGTGGCTTCAGTCCGTCAACCTTCTAAAAAGAAGCAAAAAGAGAAGGAGGTGGTTGGGGACGACCCGTTTTTGGTGGTGGTGTTGCAGGTGGCTTTCTTCTCCGATGGTTCTGCTCCGGCCGGCCGTGGTGGCGAGGGGAGCGGCTGTTTGGAGGTGGGTGATGCTGGTGGTGGTCCTGGACGGCGCGGAGGAGGCTGGGTGCTGGGTGGAATCGGGAGGTTGGTGCTCTGACCGTGATCGTTCATCGAGTTCAGATTTCGTCGCTGCGCGGCGGATGGATCCTGCGGTCTTCTACATCTGGTGGTGGTGCCTTCTTCCCGGTAGCTGGTGGTACAGCGGCTCCGGCGTCATCTAGGAGTTTGGGGTGCGGCGGCGGTGGTTCCGGCTGTGCTTCTTCTGGTAGCTTGAGGTGGCCTCTGCTTTTCGGGGGTCCTTTTGTAAATTTCGGTTTGTTCTGGACCTTTTTGTAAAGTGTTGTGCTACCTTAATATATGAGCCGGATCCTTTCCTCAAAAAAAAAAAAAAGAGAAAGAGCATGAAGCCATGCTGATGCATGATGACACAATGAACTGAGAGTTTTCTTCTGTCCCAACAGGTCAGATTCCTGTCACTAATTAACCACATTGAGATGTCTTTACTCTGCTGCCACTAATCTTACATAAATGTTTGCACAGAACTCATGTTTGTGTCATAACCAAATCGTAATCAAGCACTAAGACATGTACCTAAAGTAATTTCTGAAGAATAAGATGGCTACATGTGAGATAACCAAATCTTAATCAAGGACTAAGCAGATGTACCTAAAATAATCCTTCTTGACAGTACTGTCCCTTGGTCTAAAATCATGAATAGAGGTTAAGTGAGTGGCTAACCTTCTTGAACTCTCCATTGCCGTACTGTCCCATAGTCTGAAACCTCTTTCCAGCTGACGCTGACCGCTTGCCAAATTCTATGCTGTGTAAGGAAAACAGCAAGGACACAACCTTCAATCAAGATACCATTGTTTGTTTGCTCGGGAGGCAGTGTGGGAAAGAAGTTGGCGACCTGTTGCTGGAGAGTAGCAGCTGCCGTCAATGGCACTGTACTTGACGGCCAACGGTAAATCAGGCATGAGTTGCATCAGTATAATGCCCCTATCTCCTCCTGGACTCGGCCGACGCCGCCTCGGGCCCGTCCCCGCCGCTTCCCGGCCGGCCGGCGCCCCTAGCGGCCAGCGATGCGCCCGCCGGAGGCACGCCCGGCCGCGCTGCACTCCCGAGCGCGGAAGCCCGTGAGATCCTACGTGTGCGGCGCGGCGTGAGCGAGATCCCGCAGCGGATGCGGGGTGTATGCCATCGCCGGCCCGCACTACCTCCATACCCGCGCTGGATCGGCGAGGGAGGAGGGGAGGGGCGCGGCATCTTCTCGTGTTGTGGCGGGCAGTCGTGGAGGGACCTCGCGGCATAGAGACCGAGACCGAAGCCCGTGAGATCTTGCAGGGGCGGCGCGGCGTGCGCGGGATCCCGCGGCAGCTGCGAGGTGGATGCCATCGCCGACCGCGCTGGATCAGCGAAGGAGGAGGGAGGAGCGCGGCGTGGGGGCAGAGGAAGAGAGAGACTGAGGGAGGGAGTTGCGACTGGGGATCATGTGTGTGCGGCGGGGGTAACCGGGAGACTGGGCGTGCGGGCGTGGGTAACCTGCGCGAAAAATTGTGCGGGGCGAGGTGACCGGGTGGAGGAGACGGGGTGACCGGGCGACGTGGCTGCTACCGATTGGAAGAAAATCGCGCATGAACAGTACACCGGGAATTTGGGTAACGTGGCTGCATCTGAAGCGTCCGTCGCGCGGATCGGACGGCTGCTGTTCGTCGGCGACGTAGCTCTCTGAAAAGCAGCGAAGATGTCGCTCCTTTATATATAGGCTACTTATTTATTGATAACATTGCCACATAAAGTAACATGTGGCATACTTGACGGGACCTTGGACCCGGCTCTCTTCCCCGCACAGTAAAGGAGAGGCGACTTTTTCCCCCACCGCTCGATCCAGCTCGCCGGCGTCGATCTGCCGGTTTCCCCTCCCTCCGCCGGCCGCTCCGGTGGCGGGAGGGTGGGAAAACCCCGGATCTCGCCTGTACATAGTCTAGGGTTGTGTGGTTTGCCGGCCGGTGGCGTCGGGGAGAGGATGGCGCGGCCGGTTCGGTGTTTTGTGGAGGCGGAGATCCTCTGCGGTGGTGGTGCTCCGCGGAGCACGGCTACGGATCTGCTTCCCCCGGGGTGCTCGCGGCTCCGTAGAGCTGTGTTGTGCCTCTTCCCCGTCCCGGAGCTCGCGGTGCGGCGAATCCGGGTTGACGACTTCGATGGTGAAGGTGATGGCGTCCAGATCGAGGGCGACGACGACGATGCGAGGTGGAGGCTCTCTCGAGCCGAGTTCTCTCGACTTCCCGTTCGCCTGGGGACTCCTTCCGATCCAAGGTTGCAGTGGAGGAGCGGCGGCGGCGCGCCGTGGTACGTCTTCTTCGTCAACGGCGACCTCGAGATCTTGCAGGACTTATGTGTAATTTCCTTTGATCTTTGGGCTGTTCTGTAAGATTCTGGTGTTATCACTGGAACTATCTTCGCAAAAAAAAAAAAGTAACATGTGGCATGTTCCTCACGGACCTTACCTATCGAAAATATAATACCATACTCATGCACCGCAGCTTACCAAGCAAAGGATTGCTTTAATAAAAGAAATGGTGTACATGCAGTATGGTCTAGAAGTTAACCTGAATACCAGTTCAATTGTGGCACCGATGTAGGCATTTTGTGCTGTCAATTCAAACTGAAGTTCTCCAAACTGACAAAATAAGCGAGATGACAATTAAACTACGTGCACAGCTCGCCTGAAGGTGAATAGGTGATCAAATTGTAAAGAGCCAAATTTACCTTCGGCTTTCTTTTTTCTTTCATAGCCTGAACTTCAGCCTGAATCACTGGGCGTTTCGATAGAAGCTTACCGATCTTGATCATTGTTTCAGCAATCTACAGAAAAACAGTAAGAGATACGTGTGTGGCTTCAGTCCGTCAACCTTCTGAAAAGAAGCAAAAAGAGAAGGAGGTGGTTGGGGACGACCCGTTTTTGGTGGTGGTGTTGCAGGTGGCTTTGTTCTCCGATGGTTCTGCTCCGGCCGGCCGTGGTGGCGAGGGGAGCGGCTGTTTGGAGGTGGGTGATGCTGGTGGTGGTCCTGGACGGCGCGGAGGCGGCTGGGTGCTGGGTGGAATCGGGAGGTTGGTGCTCTGACCGTGATCGTTCATCGAGTTCAGATTTCGTCGCTGCGCGGCGGATGGATCCTGCGGTCTTCTACATCTGGTGGTGGTGCCTTCTTCCCGGTAGCTGGTGGTACAGCGGCTCCGGCGTCATCTAGGAGTTTGGGGTGCGGCGGCGGTGGTTCCGGCTGTGCTTCTTCTGGTAGCTTGAGGTGGCCTCTGCTTTTCGGGGGTCCTTTTGTAATTTTCAGTTTCTTCTGGACCTTTTTGTAAAGTGTTGTGCTACCTTAATATATGAGCCGGATCCTTTCCTCAAAAAAAAAAAAAAAGAGAAAGAGCATGAAGCCATGCTGATGCATGATGACACAATGAACTGAGAGTTTTCTTCTGTCCCAACAGGTCAGATTCCTGTCACTAATTAACCACATTGAGATGTCTTTACTCTGCTGCCACTAATCTTACATAAATGTTTGCACAGAACTCATGTTTGTGTCATAACCAAATCGTAATCAAGCACTAAGACATGTACCTAAAGTAATTTCTGAAGAATAAGATGGCTACTTGTGAGATAACCATATCTTAATCAAGGACTAAGCAGATGTACCTAAAGTAATCCTTCTTGACAGTACTGTCCCTTGGTCTGAAATCATGAATAGAGGTTAAGTGAGTGGCTAACCTTCTTGAACTCTCCATTGCCGTAATGTCCCATAGTCTGAAACCTCTTTCCAGCTGACGCCGACCGCTTGCCAAATTCTATGCTGTGTAAGGAAAATAGCAAGGACACAACCTTCAATCAAGATACCATTGTTTGTTTGCTCGGGAGGCAGCGTGGGAAGAAGTTGGCGACCTGTTGCTGGAGAGAAGCAGCTGCCGTCAATGGCACTGTACTTGACGGCCAACGGTAAATCAGGCTTGAGTTGCATCAGTATAATGCCCCCATCCCCTCCTGGACTCGGCCGACGCCGCCTCGGGCCGTCCCCGCCGCTTCCTGGCCGGCCGGCGCCCCTAGCGGCCAGCGACGCGCCCGCCGGAGGCACGCCCGGCCGCGCTGCACTCCCGAGCGCGGAAGCCCGTGAGATCCTACGCGTGCGGCGCGGCGTGCACGAGATCCCGCAGCGGATGCGGGGTGTATGCCATTGCCGGCCCGCACTGCCTCCAGTACCCGCGCTGGATCGGCGAGGGAGGAGGGGAGGGGCGCGGCATCTTCCCGTGTTGTGGCGGGCGGTCGTGGAGGGACCTCGCGGCGGAGAGACCGAGACCGAAGCCCGTGAGATCTTGCAGGGGCGGCGCGGCGTGCGCGGGATCCCGCGGCAGCGGCGAGGTGGATGCCATCGCCGGCCGCCCTGGATCAGCGAAGGAGGAGGGGAGGAGCGCGGCGTGGGGGCAGAGGAAGAGAGAGACTGAGGGAGGGAGTTGCGACTGGGGATCATGTGTGCGCGGCGGGGGTAACCGGGAGACTGGGCGTGCGGGCGTGGGTAACCTGCGCGAAAAATCGTGCGGGGCGAGGTGACCGGGTGGAGGAGACGGGGTGACTGGGAGACGTGGCTGCTCCCGATTGGAAGAAAATCGCGCATGAACAGTACACCGGGAATTTGGGTAACGTGGCCGCATCTGAAGCGTCCGTCGCGCGGATCGGACGGCTGCTGTTCGTCGGCGACGTAGCTCTCTGAAAAGCAGCGAAGATGTCGCTCCTTTATATATAGGCTACTTATTTATTGATAACATTGCCACATAAAGTAACATGTGGCATGTTCCTCACGGACCTTACCTATCGAAAATATAATACCATACTCATGCACCGCAGCTTACCAAGCCAAGGATTGCTTTAATAAAAGAAATGGTGTACATGCAGTATGGTCTAGAAGTTAACCCGAATACCAGTTCAATTGTGGCACCGATGTAGGCATTTTGTGCTGTCAATTCAAACTGAAGTTCTCCAAACTGACAAAATAAGCGAGATGACAATTAAACTACGTGCACAACTCGCCTGAAGGTGAATAGGTGATCAAATTGTAAAGAGCCAAATTTACCTTCGGCTTTCTTTTTTCTTTCATAGCCTGAACTTCAGCCTGAATCACTGGGCGTTTCGATAGAAGCTTACCGATCTTGATCATTGTTTCAGCAATCTACAGAAAAACAGAAAGAGATACGTGTGTGGCTTCAGTCCGTCAACCTTCTAAAAAAGAAGCAAAAACAGATAGTTTAGCGATGAGAAAGAGCATGAAGCCATGATGATGCATGATGACACAATGAACTGAGAGTTTTCTTCTGTCCCAACAGGTCAGATTCCTGTCACTAATTAACAACATTGAGATGTCTTTACTCTGCTGCCACTAATCTTACATAAATGTTTGCACAGAATTCATGTTTGTGTCATAACCAAATCGTAATCAAGCACTAAGACATGTACCTAAAGTAATTTCTGAAGAATAAGATGGCTACATGTGAGATAACCAAATCTTAATCAAGGACTAAGCAGATGTACCTAAAGTAATCCTTCTTGACAGTACTGTCCCTTGGTCTGAAATCATGAATAGAGGTTAAGTGAGTGGCTAACCTTCTTGAACTCTCCATTGTCGTACTGTCCCATAGTCTGAAACCTCTTTCCAGCTGACGCCGACCGCTTGCCAAATTCTATGCTGTGTAAGGAAAACAGCAAGGACACAACCTTCAATCAAGATCCCATTGTTTGTTTGCTCGGGAGGCAGTGTGGGAAAGAAGTTGGCGACATGTTGCTGGAGAGAAGCAGCTGCCGTCAATGGCACTGTACTTGACGGCCAACGGTAAATCAGGCATGAGTTGCATCTGTATAATGCCCCCATCCCCTCCTGGCCTCGGCCGACGCTGCCTCGGGCCCGTCCTGCCGCTTCCCGGCCGGCCGGCGCCCCTAGCGGCCAGCGACGCGCCCGCCGGAGGCACGCCCGGCCGCGCTGCACTCCAGAGCGCGGAAGCCCGTGAGATCCTACGCGTGTGGCGCGGCGTGCGCGAGATCCCGCAGCGGATGCGGGGTGTATGCCATCGCCGGCCCGCACTGCCTCCAGTACCCGCTAGGATCGGCGAGGGAGGAGGGGAGGGGCGCGGCATCTTCCCGTGTTGTGGCGGGCGGTCGTGGAGGGACCTCGCGGCGGAGAGACCGAGACCGAAGCCCGTGAGATCTTGCGGGGGCGGCGCGGCGTGCGCGGGATCCCGCAGTAGCTGCGAGGTGGATGCCATAACCGGCCGTGCTGGATCAGCGAGGGGGGAGGGGAGGAGCGCGGCGTGGGGGTAGAGGAAGAGAGAGACTGAGGGAGGGAGTTGCGACTGGGGATCATGTGTGCGCGGCGGGGGTAACCGGGAGACTGGGCGTGCGGGCGTGGGTAACCTGCGCCAAAAATCGTGCGGGGCGAGGTGACCGGGTGGAGGAGACAGGGTGACCGGGCGACGTGGCTGCTACCGATTGGAAGAAAATCGCGCATGAACAGTACACCGGGAATTTGGGCAACGTGGCTGCATCTGAAGCGTCCGTCGCGCGGATCGGACGGCTGCTGTTCGTCGGCGACGTAGCTCTCTGAAAAGCAGCGAAGATGTCGCTCATTTATATATAGTACCTATTTGGGAGCAGCCAAGCGGTGGTCACTCACGTACAGGTGCTCGTATCAGCATCGAAGCCAGATTACGCATGATCGCCGCAGAGTTCAGATCACGGGAATGGCATGAGTGGTTCTATTCTACAGAGGGAAATACTCATGGGAGACACTGGACTACAGGAGTATGCAATAGTGTACTCAGTAGACAAAAATATCCACTGTGTCAGCACTGGGCCACGGCGTGGGCCAACTCCTTAGTCCGACCTGGTTAGCGTGGTCCTTATTTACATCTAGGCCTGGCCCTAAGCGTAGCTTTCATCCTCGGCCCTCCACACCGCCGCCCTCCCGAGCGCGCACCCCCTCCCGTCGTCGGCCTTCCCGAACACGCCACATCGCCGTCCTCCGGAGGTATGACGAGCTCTCCCCACCCAACGCCTCCCGTGCTCGTCGCCCTCGTGATTTTTGATGAAATGTCTAGGAGTGTAGTACTATTTAATTTAGGTGTCTAATAATTATGTTTATCGTGATGCTCCTTTATTATGCTATTAATTTAGTTTGTAATGTTGATATATATAGTGCCCGTACGTTCACGATGGTTTTTGATTTCCGTCGGCTGCCCTAACGTCGAGTATTCGGACGTGTTATATTCTTTTTACAAATTAGTAATTTCATTTTGTGTGTCCCAAAATCATGCCGATAAAAGTTGACATAGATTTTTTTTATTTAGGATTCCATATGTGAACCGGATGTGCCTACCGATTTGCAATTGGTTGTTACGAGGTTACATATTGTTGAAGAGGAAAATCAGGAGTTGAAAGAAAAAATGAAGAAACTTGAAGAAGAGAAAATGGTATTGGAGTTGTCTGTTGCCGATATCTTGCATGATCACAAGATCAAGATGGACGCAAACCGGTTGAAGATTCGAAAGATGAGAAGATATGCAATTGATAAGGAGGTTTGGTTTCATTATGCAGTTGGATCCATTGTCACATTAGTTGCGATTTTTACCGGAGTCGTTATTTTATTTGAACACACTAGACGATTGTATCTTAGGATAAGGAGGCTTGGTTTCATTATCGCTTCAAGTTGAGACATTGTTGCGCTTGCAGTTGGTCTGTTTGTTCTAATTGGGCATTGTAAGTAGATTTGGGTAGATCGATATGTTCTCCCAAATATGCAACCACTAATTGGTTTGCACTCAATATTATACACCTATGTTTGACCTAAAAGCTTCTGACCATGCATCTTTATCATCATCAGATTGACAGAAGATGTGTCATTGCAGATTTCCCAGGTTTTGCTAGAGTTTGCCAAGAACTATGTTTGAAGGGTGTCCTTACTCAAGATGTGCTTGCCACGGCTGATGATCTTCTGTGGAGTATCAATGATTATCCAGCTTTGGACACTATGGCAGGAAGAAGAGTGACATGTTATAAAGCATGTTGTCACTGCTACCATGAAGCTCTGTCTCAAGATGTGCTTGCGACGGCTGATGCTCTTCTGTGGAGTATCAATGATTATCCAGCTTTGGGCACTATGGCAGGAAGAAGAGTGACAGGTTATAAAGCATGTTATCACTGCTACCACGAAGCTCTGTCAATAACTTCGAATGTTGAACATATAAATCACAGAATGGTGAGGAGGTTGGAGAGGGAACTCCTATTTGGTGTGGGAGTTGAAGAGGGATCTCAGTTTGCTACACCTGAGATTGTCCTGCAGGGTTTACCACCTCAAGCAAATTATGATACACCTGGAGATGTATCACAGTTTGCTGACGAAGTTGAAGAGCTACTTGTGATTCTTAGGCATTTCTCAGGCATTTGTCGTTGAACGGTAATGTAGAGCTACATTATGAATCTGTGCTACTACCTTAATTTTGATTAGTTTGTTTGCATTCGGCTGTGGAACTATAATGTGGAAGTACTGCTCCGTTAATGTATTAGAACTAATGGTACTCTATGTCGTATTTGGACTAATCGTACTCTATGTTGTATCACATGACTCCATATGAACGAAATTGCCCCTCTGGCTCTGTGTCACTGATACGTGGGCCCCCTTGGGTGCTGGACGTGCCTATCAATAAATTAAGAGTTCGAACATGAATATCGCACCTGCTAGCTTCACCTTGCACGCCCAGCAAGTGCCACAGCCTCTCTCGCCTATCTGCTCCAAACACTTGCCCCCCGCCCAGAAAACCCACCGCCGAGGAAGCTCCTGGTTTTTCCTCTCTCGCCGCCGGCTGCAATGGTGGGCGAGGCGCGAGAGCCACTGGCGAGCCTCAATCACTTCATCATCATCCACTCCAACGCCCAAAAAATGCCACTGATGCATGCCCAAAAAAACCGATTGCAGCACGCCCAAAAAAAACCATTGCCGAGCTGGTTCCCTGTCTCACCGCTGGCTGAGATGGAGGACGAGGCGGCGAACAAGCGGATGCGGGTCGAGGTAGGCCTCGACTTCTTCAACCTCCTTCCCGATGAGATGCTGCGCACCATCATCTCCCTCCTTCCCAATAAATCTGGCGTGCGGACCACCGTCCTCTCCAAGCGGTGGCGCCCCCTCGACCTCACCGTTGACGATAGGATCTGCCACACGGATCACGAACGACTCACCGCAGTCTCCAACATCCTCACCGCGCACCTGGACCAGTCACACGCCTTGACATTCGAGGTTTCCGTTCCAACTGTAATGTCAGTGGCAAGGTCGACGAGTGGTTCCAATCCCCGCCCTCCATGGCCTCGAGGAGCTCATGTTCGAAGGTGGACTACAGATGTTCGCTCTGCCGCTCTCTATGCTCCGCCTATTGCCTACCCTGCAACGCGCCAGGTTTTCTCAATGCCTTATTCCCCAGATTGATGCCGCGCCCGCGCTTCTTCTCCCTCTTCTCAAGCGGCTCGTCCTCTATGACGTCGGCACCTCTAAGAAGGCCATCGAGCGCCTGCTCGGCGGTTGTACTGCGCTGGAGGCACTATAGCTCGATGGGGTGCATGGTTTCGACAGTAACATCCACATCGTCTCGACGACTCTCCGAACGATTGGTTTGGTCTGCTGGTCGAATTGCAGATCATTTTTCCAGCTTAGCGGCCTGGTCATTAAGGATGCGCCTTTACTTGAGAGGTTGAGTGTATTTAGTCCAATATGTCGAACATCAATCAGGGTCATTAACGCTCCAAAATTGACATTGCTGGGCTACTCTGGTGGTTTCTGCTCCAAACTTGTTATTGGATCCATAACCCTTTAGGTAAAACCGTCATCTTGATGTATGTTCGGTGTTCTTGATGTTCTCCCAACTTGCCACTTGTGTTTTTTACTAATTTTCTTGATCCATGTTCGGTGTGGTGCAAAAAATGATTCACAAAAGCTCGACCTGGCCTTCGCGCACAGTGAAGATCTTGGCACTAAGTTCTATCGGCCCCAATCTGGAAGAAGTTGTTGGCTTTCTTAGATGTTTTCCGTGCACGGAAAAACTATACATCGAGGTGAGCTATCTTTTCAGTTAGGAACACTAGTAACATAGTCGAAAATTTCTGTACACTCTGAATTAGGATTCAACTGGACATGACATTGTACTTGAGAGTGAAAAATTACTGTGATTGATAACTAATTTGTAGTACCTTTTCCCACGTACTCACCTGCATCTTCTTTCGATCGATGTAGCCACTATATATACTAATGTTCTCTTCTTTCACAGACAGCGAAAGGCCCGAGAGTTAAAAATGCGCTGCAATATGACATGAACAATCCCATCGAATGCCTTGATTGCCATCTCATAGAAATTACTTTGAACGACTACCGAGGAACCGGACCTGAGGTTAAGTTCGCCAAGTTCTTTGTTCTGAACGCAAGTGCGCTCAAGCTAATGAGGCTCCGCGTCGATGAAGGCAAAGGTGATGGATGGTTAACTAGTATTCGGAAACAGCTAAAGCTGAGGCACAAAGCTTCTGCAGAAGCTAAAATTCATTTTAAAGATATAGTTATAGACTTAATGAGTAATGTTAATCTCATACATGACTTCTCAGATCCCTTTGCAGAATTACCACTCGTGTTGTAAATGTGGGAGGCAAAGAGGCGGCTTGGCATTGCACGGCCGGCGGCGAGGCATGCAGCGGTTCCTTCTTTCCCACTATTTCTTCTCAACTTCCACGCCCCATTGTGGCTTCCAGCTCATTCCACCACACTGTTCTAATCTGCATCCCCTCCCTCTCCTCTATCTCTTCTCAGTACTGTTCATCCTCTCCTTCCTCTCGATCAGCGCCATGGCCACCTTCACGCACATTCCCCATCCGCTTGTTCATCCCCATCCGCTTGTTCATCCTCTCCTTCCTCTCGATCAGCGCCATGGCCACCTTCATGCATAGATGTGGTGTACACCAATGACCCCGCGGAGGTCGCGAGGAACCTCGACATGTTCGAGAGTTTGCTTGAAGGCATAGAGGACAAGTTCATGGGACTAGACCTTGAGTACACGAAGGCTGATATGAACAATGAATTTGCACAAGAGGTCACCGTCGTTCAACTCTCCTTGGATAAGCAAGTACTGGTATTCCAGTACTCTAGGTATGTAAAAAACCCCGATCTAGTAATCTCTGTTCGACCAACCTCTTATGTTTTCCTCTATTTTCTTTTTTAGGGCATTCCAGTGGGGTATATTGGACTGTAAAAACCAAGATGTAGTAGCTATTGTAATTCGTATGTAAAAACCTCGATCTAGTAGATTAGATTAATTAGATTTAAATATTATACAGTAGATAATTATTTTGTTTATATTTTTAAAGTTGAATTTGCAGTTCTCGTTCGGTCTTAGTTTCATAAATAGCTTATGAAGATCTGTTGTTAATTAATTACTATTTAATTTCTTCATATATATGAAACTGCAGTTGTGGCCTGGTGGATGAATGCCTCAGGCGTTGTCTGATTTTCTTCGTTTGAAGGGAATTTCATTCGCTTCAGTCGACATAAGGGGTGACTTTCAGGTCATGCACACAATCTGGCCGGGCTTCTTCATCCCAATTAATTTCCACGTGGATATTCAAAGGCATTTCCGGGTGAACAGAGAGGAGAGGAGAGACAATGGCATGGTCGCCCTGGCAAACGCACTAATCTCCAATTTCTACTTGCGCATGAAGGCCGACTTCCCAGAGCACGACACTCCTTATCGGAGGAGTCCCCACTTGATGAAGTGAACTTGAAATATGCAGCTGTGGATGGCTATGTCTCCTACGAGCTATACCGCAAGATCAAGATCATCGAGAGGGGCCGAGCGCACCTCGTCCCAATTGCACCACCTCCACCAGCACCATAGCCCCCTAGAGCAACCTACTATCCCGGTTGCTTAGAGAAAGAAAGATCGAGCGGCGCCAAGCGCTCTAGGTGGGACACCAAGAACGACGACGATGATGCTAGTGGCTCGACCTGGATGAAGGACGTCGACGATGGCGCTGGTGGTGGCTCGAGTGCTGCTGGCTGGAAGAAGCAGGATGACGGCGCTGGTGGCTCGGGTGATGATGACGGCGCTGCTGGTGGATCGGGTGGTGATGACGGCGCTGGTGGTGGCTCGGGTGCTGGCACTGACTGGCTCTTCATCGAGCCCGAGCTCGAGATTGATAGGAGTTGGTGATCTTCAGCGCGCGCACGGCGCCTCTTGACTGGACAACCCGAGATATATATCATGATCCCAGCTGTGCCCTAGCCGACCAGTATTACTGTAATATAGAAGGATTAGCGCTGTTAATTTGCTTCGAACAATATGCTAGCAGTGTGTTCCTGTGAATTTGTGTTAATAGCTAGGTTTAGTTGCTACTCTCTATCAGTACGGCCTGTGAATTTATCTTATATGTGTGTGTGCCTGTGATTTGTGTTATAGGTTTAATATTGCTATACTCTCTATATAACTGTACTTTTGCATGCCCTGTACGATGATCCGTCTATCGAGAGAACCTGGCCACGCTTCTATTCATGTGAATTTAACTGATGGGCATGCCCTGTGTGCATGCTTTGTGTTGAACTGATGTCCATGCGCTGTGTGCAAGCTCGTGTTGAACTGATTTTTTTGGTGTGTCTGTGTGTGATCTTTCGTACATTGCTAATATTACCCAATTATCTTTCGTTCATTGCTAATATTCCATTACTCAACTGCTAGACATCATCATGCCAACACACATTGCAAATACAATAGAAAAAACCCAAATCATCAATACATTGTGATCATAATCTTTAATCTTGCTATGTTTTCTGTACAAGGTGGGGCACGGTCCTTGAAGGTCAAACGAGTCAAACTTCACAGGATGTGGCAGTGAGACGAAAATCTGCGACGTTCTACGTGACCAAGCCAGTTTTGTCGAAAGAAACTAGGCTCAAGCTGGGATAATGGGACGGGGACGAAAATCCACGACGTAAAATATGCGAAACGTCGTGCGCAACCGGCCCATTACTGGAAAACCGAAACGTCGAGAGCAATATCAACTTTTCAGCCCACCGCGACGAAAACACTCGACGTTATCGGAATGTCGCCGCAAAAATGTCCCGGATCGCCGGATTTTTGGTAGTGAACACTGGAATGCCATAGGTGTTAAGTGCTTACTTATTGACTGGATTATTGACTCTAGTACAAGTGGGAGACTGAAAGGAATATGCCCGAGAGGCAATAAGAAAGTGGTTATTATCTTATTCCATGTTTATGATAAAATGTTTATTTCTCATGCTAGAATTGTATTAATCGGAAACGTTAATACATGTGTGACTAATAAACAAGTAAGAGTTCCTAGTAACGCCTCTCGTTTAACTAGCTCGTTGATTAACCAATGATCAAGGTTTCCTGATCATGAACATTGGATGTTGTTAATAATGGGATCACGTCATTAGGACAATGATGTGATGAACATACACCCAAATTAGATATAGCAATGTGATCAAGTCATTAAGTTTACATTATTGTATCAATCACATACGAAGTAACTCTAATCCTTAGACCATGAGATCATGTCAATCACTAACACCGGACGAGTGCTTTGATGACATCAAATGTCACACCGTGAAAGGGTGACTATAAAGGTGGCATTGGGTACTCTAAAAGTATTAGTTGAGACTCATGGATCAAGAGCGGGATTTGTCCATCCAAATGACGGAGAGATATACTCTGGGCCCTCTCGGTGATATCACATCGACACCGCTTGCAAGCACGTGACTAGGTCACAAGGATGTCATATCATGGAACGAGTAAAGAGTACTTGTCGGTAACGAGATTGAACTAGGCATGGTCGATACCGATGATCAAATCTCGGACAAGTAAAATATCGCGAGACAAAAGGAATTGGTTACGATATTTATGGTTCACACGATCACAAGATTCATCGTTGAATGTGTAGGAGTCATTACGGATCTCCAGGTCCCGCTGTTGACTATTGATCGGAGAGGGGTCTCGATCATGTCTGCATTATTCACGAACCATAGGGTGACACACTTAAGGTTTGCCGACGCTATTGAGAAGATACGGAATATTGGAGAAAAGTTTGGACAGCACCGAAATTGTTTCGGGTAATATTGAAATAGTTCAAGGGCATAATTGTCAATGTTTGTTAATATATTTAACAAATAGATCAAGGGGGTAAGTGTTAATGTTTGTTAATAGAATTAACAAATATTAAATAAAGAAATAAAAATGTTTTATTTATTTAATAAAGAAAACCTTTGGGATTTTTGAGTGGAAAGTCCACTCACATAAAGAGGCACGAGTGGGTGTGAGTGGAGACCACTCACATGAAGAGGAAGAGGTGGGGGCACCCCTTGGTGCAGCCGCAGCACCTTCTATATAGAGGAGTGGGAGCTCCCTCTCCTCATGCTCTTGAGTCCACCTCTCTCCCTCCTCCCGATGCTCCACCTCTTGGTCATCCGCTTGGTGAAGTCATGACCGTTTAGTTTCTCCACCACACCATGCCATCGTGCTGTTGGAGTTTTCCGGTGGATCTTCTACTTCCGCTGCCCCGCTGTATCGAGGGAACGAAGGTCGTCATCAAGCTGTACGTGTGACCGAGTATAGAGGCACTGCCCGTTGCAGCGTTCATCTTCACGATCTTGAGATCGGCAAGTGATCAACTACACCATCCACGAGAATCATTCTCGAAACGCTTTCGGTCTTCGAGGGTGAGTTCTCTTGGAACTTGGTTCTACCCGTTGATCACATCCACTAGATTAGATCTTGGTGTTTTGGCTGTTCTTACCGTAGGAAATTTTTTGTTTTCTATGCTACGAACCCATCATTTCCAACACCTGCCGGCAAAGAAAATGAATAAAGGAGTTATTAATTACTTGATATCAGGAATTGAACGAAAGAGGCTGATATAGTGCGAGAATGATTGAAATTACCTCTGGAGAATATGACACAGGCTGGGGTATTCTTTAGGGTCTTTACGTAATGAGTCCATGATTACAACTTGTCCAGCGTTAACTTTAATGATTACCAGAATTCAGTGAAACCTGCGCACGTTTATATACGCAGTCATGCATAACTCATCAATTACACTAAACATCGAGTAAGCACAAATAGAATGTGTACAAGACAGTAACACTCACTTGAAGTTGTAAGGAAATAGTATTTCTGTTTTGGTATTTTTTCCTTTAAAAATCTTAGCAAAAGTTCCTCCGTGTCCTTGGCACACTTTTGTATGGTATATTCATTTACGGTATATGGGTCAATGAATCCAATGTCATAGATTCTCTCCTTTTTGCATTCGAGAATCTTCATTCCGCATAATAGCGTACAAGAAAATATCGTGAGGATAATTACAGGCAATGAACGAGCTGAGCTAAAGACTTAAATTACAGAAATAAATGACTTACAGACAATAGCATCTGACGATACATTTGTCCAGGGCATCTTGATTGTATAACTGAAAATTTTCTTCAAGCTCAATACAAATCTCGTATTCTTCGAAGTAGTGCTGTTCCTTAACTGCCACCACACAAGTACAAACTTGACTTTAAAAGACGGGACCTAGAACCGGTTGAATGAAAATATTATCGGCCATTTGGGAAGAGCTACCTCAAACGGCCATAATTTTGTGTCTGTCACGAATGTTATCTACGACGGTTTATATTACCGCTCGTCTCGCATAGGATACACATCGTAGACGGCCAGAAAAATTACCCATCGCAGACATATTGCAGACGGCCAATACGTCTGCGTGTCGCTAATTACATAACTTCTGAGACGGCCAGTAAAAGGAACCGACACTAACCTATATATGCAAAATTAATATATGCATTCAGATCATAGTTCCTTATCTGCGCTGATTAACATAGTAATTAAGTAGAGGTACTTATATATACAGAAAGATCAGCAAAAGTACGCGCGTACTCGATCTACTATATAAACAGAGCGCGCCCGCGCGCTGCGCACATGTGCATATATATATGCCGCAGATCACTTGCGAGACGATGTCGACAAGAGCTCGCGCTCTAGCTAGCTAGTACTTAGAGTTCCAGACGATACCCCAGCCACCTTCGTCGGCGATCTTCGAGCCGCCATCGGTACCCCAGCCACCATCGTTGTTGACCTCCTGCTTGTTCTTCGAGGACTCGCCACCCAGCCACCCAGCCACCACCGTCAGCGATCTTCGATGACTCCCCAGTACCCCAGCCAGTACCGACGTCGGCGTTCTTCGAGGAGCCAGCGCTTCCGCTCCAGCAGCCACCATCGACGTTCATCGTCGATGACCTGGTGCCACCCCAGCTGCCAGGGCCGTCCTCAATCATGAATCCGCCATCCTTCCCGCCGGCGCCGACGTTCCAGCCTTCTTCTTCGTTGATGTCGTCCTGATCATCGTCGCTATCATCGCTACTGTAGTACTCGCACCGCCGCGGCTTGTGTCTCGGCATGAGCTTCTTCGCTTCCCGTGGAGGTGAGTCATCCCTTTTCAATCACATCGAGCTTTCGGTTGAGCTCGTACGAGACAAACCCATCGACAACAGCGTAGTCGAGATTCTCTTCACTTAGTAGGATCTGCTCCCAACAATCGTGCTTCGAATAATGGAACTTGGACTTCATATCCGCGTAGTAGTCATCGATGATATCGTCTGCCATGGTGGCCATGCCGGTCTTCAATTGTCCATTCTTCCGGTAGCGGCGCTGAAGATCGATGTGATACTCTTCTGGGATTTTGAAACCCCAGGTTCTTTGCATGACCGTCCTTTCATTTGTTATGTCGACGCTACTAAAATAAATTTTCTTCTTCTGAAGGAAATTGGACAGCTCCGGCGGACTGGTCTTGTACTTAGTACTGTAGAGTATAAGATATCCATCGATCAATAGGAATTCAATAAACAAAATGCTATAGAGATGAAGAAGAAAAAACTAGAGATATGTGCATACTAATTTCTATAGATTATTATTTACTATAGATAAACCAAATCTATAGATGAAGAAGAAAACTAGCTATATATGCGCATAATATATACTAATTTTTACAGATTATTTACTATATATATATATATCTCAATAAACCAAATGTAAAAAGCAAAAACTTCGATCCTAACCTAGTAATGGCTGATTATGAAATCGATGGACAAATTAAACCGAAAAGTACACATTGATCATTGCAAAATTAAAATCGAAGAAACATAGACACAGATTTATACTAGATCTGTTTGTACGTACCACTAGAATACGAGGACGACCATCTTCAAGCCGAGTTGGACGACAGCGACTTGTTTGCGGCTTTCATCGCCCTTGGTGTACTCGAAGTCGAGCCCCGCGAATTTGTCCCGGCCTACGTTTTGTCGGAGCAAACCCTCATACTCCAACAGGGTTTTCTTAACCTGCTCACTGTCAGCGGTGTAGACAATGTGGATCTTCTTCCCACCATGGATATCAACGGAGAGCTTGCGCGTGAAGCATTCTCTGATGGCGACAGCCATGGCGATTTGGAGGGTGCAAAGCAGAGGAGAAGGTGAAAAACAGTTGCCGAAAGGGGAAAACAGAGGAGGCTGAAGAGAGTGACTGTGGCACAGAAGACTGACCGCACAGGGCGTGGAAGACGAGTAGAAAGGGACAAAAAATGGAACCGCGTGCGGTTACCCCCGTGTCGCTGACAGGTGGGCCTGGGTTGATTTGACGGCTGCATTGATGAACAAGGGACGGTTGGGAGCCATAATGTACCGCGCCGGCCGCGTCGCAGTGGCATCGACCGCTATGGGAGCACATACACGTCGCAGCAAAAGCTAGTGATCCGGAGGCTCCGGGTACCGCCCTTGTGGTTACCGATTGCTACCGCGTCCAGTAACGCAGCTGCTACCGCGTCGCAGTAAAGCAACTGCTACCGCGTTGCACCAACGTAACATCTCCTCTAGACTGTTCTATTTTCATGCTAAAAAATCTAGGCAATTATTTTTTGGAGCGTCGGCAACGTTCCGAGTTTTTACTAACACGATATTTTTAGCTATTTATCGGATTTAATTTGCATAATATGTAAACAATTTGGAAAACTATATGAAACTTCCTATTTGTGCGTTATATATAGTACCAAATTGGTGTGGTCGGTAAATTACGAAATTCCTATACAAGTGCACTGAAATTGTATGGTGACCAGTTCAACCTCTCAGAAGAAATGCCTGTCAAGTATCACCAAAGTTTGGACATGATATAATCTCTTTGATATATGACCTTATTTCTTGGCATGGAGCTTCATTAACCCCAAATAGGCATACATACACTTGCATTTGTTTTTCCCTTCAATAATTTTGAATATTTTGAATTTTATAAGTACAAATTTTATTCCGGATTGCACGAACATATTCGGATACTCCAGCTACTCTGTGTTTGGCGGGAATCAAAATTTTGGGTCCAAATTGGTAATGGGATGAGGATTTTTCCCCATTTACCGCCCCTCCTCCTTTCAAACCCGTATCCCTCTTCCATTCGCTCACCGCCCCTGCAAATCTGTAGTCTCGCGGCCCTCCTCCACTCCCCCCCGCCGCTGCAAATATTTAGCCTAGCCGCCCATTCAAATCCCTAGCCTCACCGCCGATGAATCCCTAGCGTCGCCACCCTCATCAAATGCCCACCCTGCAAATCCCCAGATTCGCCGCCAATACCACAAAATTCACAGATTCGCAGCCCCTCCAAATCTGTAGCCGCCGCTGCAAATCCATAGATTCGCCGCCGCTACAAATCCCTAGCCTCGCCGCCCTCTTCCACCCCTCGCCGGCCCTGCAAATACCTAGATTCGCCGCCGTTGCAAATCCCTAGCCTCGGCGCCCCCCTCCACCCCCTCGCCTGCCCTGCAAATACGTAGATTCGCCGCCGCTCCAAATCCCTAGCCTAGCCGCCCTCCTCCACCCCCTCGCCGGCACTGCAAATACCTAGATTCACCGCCGCTGCGAAACCGTATGGCCGCCCCTCCCCGTTGCACTCGCCAGCAGGTCCGTCAGGTAAGAGATGGTCCTCCCCCCTCGTCCGGCGATTAGCTATACGTGGACGAGTTCTGGTTCAATCCCCATGTATCCCGATATCAATCATGAAACTAGATTTACTAGTAACCTGGAAGATTGGCCTGAGTAGGGGCAACTTCACAAAATGATTCATGTCTAATATTAATAATATTCTCTTTGATAGTATAAAATTTACTTCTTGCTGCAAAGTAAATGAATTGTTTTGCATCTTCATGAAATGATTCATGTCTCATACGTACTGTCATGCGTAGCCTTTAATTAACTACAGTTTTCATATTAATAGATGCCTAATATTCTGTTTGATAGTATAGAATTTACTTCTTGCTGCAAAGTAAATGAATTGTTTTGCATCTTCATGAAAATGATTCATGTCTCATACTTACTGACATGCGTAGCCTTTAATTAAGTACACTTTTCATGTCTTCAGCTTAGCCTTTGCCGTGTCGATATAATTCTCATTAGTTATTTTCTTCTGGTTCTTATGATGGGTGCAACTATACTTAGTTAAGTTTATTTACTCATTCTCTAACAAATGGCAGATAAAGGCATGCTCATTCAGTGTTCGGCTAGAAAAGTATTGTGAACGCAAGTGTGTGGTAAGAAAACAAGGCTTCCAAATATACATATGATTTGTGTTTCGAGGATTTAATATGACATAATTTATGTGTTTCTTTCTGTTTTTGTTAAATAGTTTGTACCATGTACAACTCGCCGAGCGTTCAACGAGTTAGTGCGAGATCAGACTATGTTGTTTCGTGCCCTTGGGAGCACATACAACATTCATGTGAACAAAGGACGTAGCAAGACCCGTTTGCATGGCAAACAATGGCAACAGTTCATCACCAAGAACAATCTCGGCGTGGGAGATATGCTAGTGTTTACCATGACACCACATCCCACGATATATGTTGCCACTGGAGAAAGAGGCAACAACAAAGATGAAACTGATGAGATTTATGTCGATTCTGACAGTTCTGAAGATCACATTGACGACGATGACATAATCATAGTAGCCCAAAGAGTTTGTCTCAACAACCATGAGAAGAACCGCCTCGTTAAGCTTCTACCAGTAGGAGCCCATGTTGGAGTTCTATTTGTGACTCGCTTGACGAGCACAAACTTGAACATGCATGAGATGGTATGTACCCACAAGACCGCCTCTTTCATGCCTCTGTAATTTATTAAAAAAATGACATATATAGTTGATGGCTACGTGTTGGTGAACCCCAAGAGGAAGGTTATGATGTAGACAGCAGAAGTTTTCCCTTGAGAAATCTACCCAAGGTTATCAATCCAGTAGGACTTGATGATCTATCGGAAGGTTGTTGATGTTGACTCCCCCTGGCGCTAGGGAGCTTGCACCAACGTGGAATCTGCACAGACACAAACCAGAACTTTGCCCAACACGAAACAGAGAGGTTGTCAATCTCTCCGGTCTTGCAGAAACAAAGAGTTAAACGTATGGTGTGGAAAACAGCAGGAAAACAGCAAGTAACAGGAAACAGATGATTGCAGCAGGTTGTGTAAACAGTATGAGGAAATTGGACCAGGGTCCACAGTTCACTAGTGGTGTCTCTCTCAGAACAGATAACTAGCATGTTGGGTAAACAAATTACAGCTGGGCAATTGACAAATAGAGAGGGCATAACAATGCAATACATGCCAAGATGTCTACTATGAAATCTAGTTGGGCATTACAACAAAGTACATAGACCGTTATTCCAACAGCATCTATGCCTAAATAATCCACCTTCAAGGCAGCATCCGCATCCATTCAGTATTAAGTTGCTAACAACAGATTATTGCATGAAGTAAAGTGTGTAATGTAATCAATACAAGTGCCCTTGGACACTGCACCAATGTTTTATCCCTAGTAGCAACAGCACATCTACCATCTTAGACCTTTCTGTCACTGATCCAGATATCTAGAGACTGAACCCACTATCGAGCATAAATACCCCCTCTTGGAGTCACAAGCATCTACTTGGCCAAAGCATCTACTAGCAACGGAGAGCATGCAAGATCAAGAGCACATAGATAAACAACTTGAATAAACATGGTATCAATATTCATCGGATCCCAGCAAACACAACATCTAGCATTACAATAAGATGATCTTGATCATGTTAGGCAGCTCACAAGATCTAAACATGGAGGCACAAGGTAGAGAGACAACCATCTAGCTACTGCTATGGACCCGTAGTCCAGGGGTGGACTACTCACGCATCACTCCGGAGGCAGGCATGGTGATGTAGAGCCCTCCGGTGATGATCTCCCCTCCGGCAGGGTGCCGGGAAGAGCTTCAGAACTCCTCCGATCTGAGATTGACGATGACGGCCGCGACGGAACTTTTCGTGGAATATGATCGACCGTAATAGGGTTTTCGCGTCGCGGAGAATATATAGGCGAAGAGGCGGCGTCGGTGGCCGAGGGGGGCCACCACGCCATAGGGGGCGCGGGCCCACCCTGGGCCGCGCCCTAGTGTGGCGTGGCCCCCTGGTGGGTCTGCTCCGACTCCCCTTTGGACTCCGTGATCTCCTCGTGATATTATTGACGATGTCTTTTGTTTCGTCCAATTCCGAGAATATTTCCTTAATAGATTTTCTGAAACCAAAAACAGCAGAAAACAGGGAACTGGCACTGTGGCATCTTGTTAATAGGTTAGTCCCAGAAAATGCATAAAAATGATATAAAGTGTAACCAAAACATGTAGCAATTGATATAATAACAGCATGGAACATCAAAAATTATAGATACGTTTGAGACGTATCAAGCATCCCCAAGCTTAGTTCCTGCTCGTCCTCGAGTAGGTAAACGATAAAAACAGATAATTTTTGAAGTGACATGCTACCAACACAATCTTTGATCAAATAACAATGTAATGCACATGATCTGAATGAAGTGATCCAAGCCAATGGTCTATAGTTTGCAAGCAAGTAAATAAAGAGTAAACATAAGTGATCACACAAGTGCAAACTTTCATGAATAACACTATAAAACATTTAGAGATATAATAGTCTAACATAATAGTTAGTTCACAGCAGCAATAATTCTCAACATGAAAGTGTTTGTATCAACACAAAGGAAGATAATAGCTTCAGCTTTTGCTTCAACTTTCAACATGTATATCATATAGATAATGTCAATGCAAAGAATATGATCAACCAAACACAAAGTTATGTAAAAACTGTTATACTGGAGTTGACAATGATGTTTGCTTAAGTAGACAGAAAGAAGTGGGAAAACTGACTCAACATAAAAGTAATGGCCCTTCGCAGAGGGAAGCAGGGATTAACATCATGTGCTAGAGCTGTAGTTCCCGAAGGCATATAGAGAGCATAAAATATTGTTTTGTAAGGTAATGGTGTATACAGGTGTCAACAAATCAAATAGCAGGTACTTGTCATCTTCCATGGCTAACTAACTTTTAGAGCGGTTCCGAGAGTTTTTAGGACTGCACTTGTAACAAGCACTTATTGGTGACACTCCTCCCAACCATTTACTTTCCACAAACCATGGCTAACCGAATCCTCGGGTGCCCACCAACATTCACCATGGAGGAGTGTCTATTTATTTATTTATAGGGTGGACTAACCAGCTCTTTAATGCAAAATAAAAGGTGGAGAAGCAGATGAAGCTGCCAATCCTTGTAAATTAATTAGCATGGAAGATGACAAATCTCACTACTACGTCCTTATGAGCTTTTCAAGTAGTGACACAAAAAGGATAATTGTTTTGAGTAGTTAGTAGATAGCACATGAAGAAATTTACTTGGAATGGTGAAAACACCACATAATAGGTAGGTATGGTGGACACAGGTGGCATGGATTTGGCTCAAGGTTTTGGATGTACAAGAAGCATTCCCTCTTAGTACAGAGTTTAGGCTAGCAAGGTTATTATAAGCAAACATCATTATCAACTGGAATAGCAAGAGTGTACATAAAACACAAGGTTTGACGAACCATAGACTCCCACTGTCTTCCTTGTTAACACATAGCCTTCATCCAAAAATTATCTAGACTACTATGGACTTCCAATCATGCAACAGATTATTATAGCAGAAAATCCTTATAGTAGTTCTTCATTAATAGCCATTACTTACATGATGCACAAGCTTAAACATTAATTACTTGACAGCTCAAAACAATTGGCAAGCATCAAATTACTCAAGACAACGATCTAAAAAGATTCATGTAAGCATTTTATACCACTACCACATGCATAGCATTTTTCTGGTCCAACCAAACACCAATCAACTTATTTGACAACTCTCCAAACAGATATAAGTGAAGCAAGAGAGTACTTTCTTCAAAAGAAACTGAAAGCTCTAACAAGAGATGTATGAAAAACTGAGAGCTAACAGCAATAACAGCAACTAGACAGGAATACTCAACAAGTATAAGTGAAGCACAAGAGTATTCTAATGAAAAAGTGGAGCGTGTCTCTCTCCCAAACATGAATACTAGGATCCAACAAGTATAGCACAGCAAACAAAACAAAACAAACTGAAAACAAAAACACACTGACGCTCCAAGGAAGAGTACACTAGTATGAAGCAATAAAAATATAGCACCATTAGAGATGACCTGATAATTTGTAGATGAAGAAGGGGATGCCTTGGGCATCCCCAAGCTTAGATGCTTGAGTCTTCTTGAAATATGCTGGGGAGGTAAGCCTCCCCAAGCTTAAGCTCTTCACTCTTCTTGATCATGTAATATCATTCTCCTCTATCAACACTTGAAAACTTCCTTCACACCAAAACTTAACAGCTTTTCTCATTAGCAGGTTAGTGCACTAAAAGATAATACTTCAAAGTTCTAGCAAAGACAAAACTCACAAGCCAACTATTTTAAACATTAGCCACTGTTACTAGGCTCAAGTGGGCACTTTTACACGAAAAGAAACCACTTAAAAACTTGTAAAAGAGAGAATGCAAAATAAAAGACAGAATCTGTCAAACCAGAACAGTCTGTATGACGAATTTTTTCGAGGCACTTACGATGCTCAGATGAAAAACTTTTGAAATAATGAAAGTTGCGTAACATCATCAGGAACATGCACAAAAATTTCAGCATTTTTCGATTTTTTCTGATTTTCTACTGAATTAAACGGTGACGAACAGCAATCTGTCCCAATGCAGTCCCGAAAATAAAAACCAACTTTGCATTAGTAACTCTCCTTGGCACAACAAAACAGCAAATAAAAGATACAAAGGAGTTGCTACAGAGGTAAACAAGCATCCTTGACTCAAGAAAACAAAAATAAAACAGCAAATAAAAACATGGGTTATCTCCCAGAAGTGCTTTTCTTTAATGCCTTTGAGCTAGGCATGAAGAGATGCATCAAGTATTGTCAAGACCAGAAACATCAAGGTTCCCAAAAGCTTCAGATAAATCATAATTCACAACAAGAGGGGTTTTCATTTTAGCTAGTTCTTGAGAAGAAAACTTGAGAGGCCCACTGCAAGCTTTATTAGTAAATTCATAAAATCCATTATCCAGCACATCAGAAGTTGAAAGTTTTGGTTTAGGCCCCTTAGGTACATACATGAATTTCTTTCCTTTATCTAGAATATACCCTTGCTTCTTAGTTTTGAAAGAGGAAAAAGTATTACTCATGGTGTCAATGACTTCCTCTATCTCCTCAATCCTAGAGTTTTGATCATGATTTTTAAAGCAAGTTTCTAGAGCAACAATTCTTTTATTAAGATCTTCCAAGGATTTATCAAAATTTTCAGTGTTCTCAAGTAGTTTTTCAAGCTTAACATCAATACTTGGAAGATTCTCTACAACCTCAAGCTTTTTCATAACATCCTCAAGAGAGACTTCAATTTTAATTTCATTAACAGGTGGTATTCCTACTAGACTTTCAAGGATGTAGCTAGCCTCTAGAGCAGGTGTTCCTAGGAAGTTACCCCCTGTCAAAGTGTCCAAAACATATCTATACCAATTGGTAATGCCAACATAAAAGTTCCTAAGAAGGATTGTAGTGGAATGTTTTTTAGCACACCTATGATGAGCATTACTAATTCTGTACCAAGCATCTTTTAAACTTTCTCCCCCTTGTTGCTTAAAAGTTCGAACCTCAACCTCAGGAGATGAAACAAAATAAGAAGAACCAGACATGATGAGCAAACCGAAATATAAACTAGATGCAGGAATTTAATTTTTTTGGGTTTTTGATTTTTAACAGCAAGCAAAACAAAAATAAAACAAGACAAAAAACAAAGTAAAGAGATTGGAACTGAGAGACTCCCCTTTCCAATAGCCTCCAAGTCCCCGGCAACGGCGCCAGAAAACAGCTTGATGGCTACGTGTTGGTGAACCCCAAGAGGAAGGTTATGATGTAGACAGCAGAAGTTTTCCCTTGAGAAATCTACCCAAGGTTATCAATCCAGTAGGACTTGACGATCTATCGGAAGGTTGTTGATGTTGACTCCCCCTGGCGCTAGGGAGCTTGCACCAACGTGGAATCTGCACAGACACAAACCAGAACTTTGCCCAACACGAAACAGAGAGGTTGTCAATCTCTCCGGTCTTGCAGAAACAAAGAGTTAAACGTATGGTGTGGAAAACAGCAGGAAACACAGCAAGTAACAGGAAACAGATGATTGCAGCAGGTTGTGTAAACAGTATGAGGAAATTGGACCAGGGTCCACAGTTCACTAGTGGTGTCTCTCTCAGAACAGATAACTAGCATGTTGGGTAAACAAATTACAGCTGGGCAATTGACAAATAGAGAGGGCATAACAATGCAATACATGCCAAGATGTCTACTATGAAATCTAGTTGGGCATTACAACAAAGTACATAGACCGTTATTCCAACAGCATCTATGCCTAAATAATCCACCTTCAAGGCAGCATCCGCATCCATTCAGTATTAAGTTGCTAACAACAGATTATTGCATGAAGTAAAGTGTGTAATGTAATCAATACAAGTGCCCTTGGACACTGCACCAATGTTTTATCCCTAGTAGCAACAGCACATCTACCATCTTAGACCTTTCTGTCACTGATCCAGATATCTAGAGACTGAACCCACTATCGAGCATAAATACCCCTCTTGGAGTCACAAGCATCTACTTGGCCAAAGCATCTACTAGCAACGGAGAGCATGCAAGATCAAGAGCACATAGATAAACAACTTGAATAAACATGGTATCAATATTCATCGGATCCCAGCAAACACAACATCTAGCATTACAATAAGATGATCTTGATCATGTTAGGCAGCTCACAAGATCTAAACATGGAGGCACAAGGTAGAGAGACAACCATCTAGCTACTGCTATGGACCCGTAGTCCAGGGGTGGACTACTCACGCATCACTCCGGAGGCAGGCATGGTGATGTAGAGCCCTCCGGTGATGATCTCCCCTCCGGCAGGGTGCCGGGAAGAGCTTCAGAACTCCTCCGATCTGAGATTGACGATGACGGCCGCGACGGAACTTTTCGTGGAATATGATCGACCGTAATAGGGTTTTCGTGTCGCGGAGAATATATAGGCGAAGAGGCGGCGTCGGTGGCCGAGGGGGGCCACCACGCCATAGGGGGCGCGGGCCACCCTGGGCCGCGCCCTAGTGTGGCGTGGCCCCCTGGTGGGTCTGCTCTGACTCCCCTTTGGACTCCGTGATCTCCTCGTGATATTATTGACGATGTCTTTTGTTTCGTCCAATTTCGAGAATATTTCCTTAATAGATTTTCTGAAACAAAAAACAACAGAAAACAGGGAACTGGCACTGTGGCATCTTGTTAATAGGTTAGTCCCAGAAAATGCATAAAAATGATATAAAGTGTAACCAAAACATGTAGCAATTGATATAATAACAACATGGAACATCAAAAATTATCGATACGTTTGAGACGTATCAATAGTTATGTTATCTTCCATGAACAGAAACTACCTAAGGTGATAGCAGATGAGGCTGGCATACCGGCTCAGGGCATGGCTGGAGTATGACTTGGAGCAGCAGGGATCATCATCGTCATCATGTACAACAAAAGAACCGACAGACGCATTGACTTCGACAAGATGGGGTGGAAGAACTTCGTTGAAGGCAAGAATTTTGTGCCTGATCGACCTGTTTTGATCATTCTAAGAAAGATGAATGACTTGGAGGTCCTGATTGAGTTCCAGCTCATATAGAGCTTGTTAAGGCCAGGGTATGGTAAACACTTATCTGATTAGGGCTACTTTGTTAATTGGCACAGATTGCGGTTGGAGACATTTTATATAATATATATGCATTTGCTAGCTGTTGGCATGTCTTAGTTATATGTGATTTCTGCCCGGTTGAGGTTTTGTTGATGGAATGATGAAAAAAATGAGAATTATGTTGCACTGTTGACCAGTACCAAAAACTCGGAACCCCTGGAATTAATCCCAGAGCACATGCATATTGCCCAAATACCAGCTGTTTCGGCCGGAGAGAAAACTCGGGCCGTCCGCAACCTAACGACGACCACTATTTGTAGCCGGCTCTAATGTATATGCATTACAGACGTCTGCTAATCACGACCGTCGCTGAAGGTTTCGTTATTCGAGACGGTTGATTATACCGGCCGTCGGAGGTCCGAGCTCATTACAGCCGACCCAGAGGACCGGCTCTAATGTAGCGTACATTAGAGACCCCTGCGCAAAGACAGACAATTTAACCGGCTGAGATGACTCTCTGGGGCTGGCTCTAATTTACGTTTCTGTACTAGTGCCATGAGCATGGTTCGCCCTTCCTTTGAGAATTTCATGTACCACTCATGCAATTTTCGCATTTGTGTTGGTAGATTCGGGACCTGCTCAGGTCTGACCAGAAAATGCCCTTGAACATATTTCCATTCCATATCAGCCATGGGGAAACCAGTGTCGCCTCTGAGTTGAGCAAAACTGAGACCAGTGTCGTGGTGTATGTCCTTATCGGGAAACATCTTGAGCGGGGGGATCGATTGTATTTCCTGTTCTTCGAGCTGGGCAACTTTTTCCCGCTTTTCGCACTACTTCCCGCCTGCTTCATTTGATCGCTATATGACTTCTGAATAGAGCGCTCATAGTCTGATGGCCTATTAGCCACATATGATGGTATGGCACTCATAGTCTGATAGAACGCTCAATGACCTTCTCAGCTATTTTCTCCTTTGGCTTGGGCTGTTTTGGTGCAAGTTGTCTTTTCACATCGGCAGCCACAACCCTGTCAAGTTCCTCATCACTCATTTTGTAAGGTAACTTGGCAGGAGCCTCGTCGTTCTTGGTTTTCTTCTTTCTACCTTTCTTCTTAGTCGGCGAAGCGGTGGGCTTCCAATTTAGCCACTTAGTGGGCGAAGTCGGCTGACGCGCCGGAGAGATCGAGATGGACTCGCGCTGGGTTCCCTATCGGGGAGGGGTGGACTTGGAGGTTGATTGCTACTCGGAGGAGTCGGTGGCCTTGGCGCCGAGTCTGGAAACACGATGTATTCCTTTTTCCATAGGATGATAGCACCTGTGACTTCTCCTAGTGTCGTCTCCCCTTCACCTCCAGCCATGTCAAGCTCCAGTGTCTTATATCCCTTCAGAACTTCATCCACCCAGACACGAGCATAGCCAGTTGGAATCTAACAACCATGTAAGCATGCTATAGGTTCATTGTGTAAAGCAAAGCCGACCGCCACCCTGAAGGATATGTTCTTCATTGACCGAAGTAGCTCACACATTTTCTTCTCCGTGATATCATCCACGGGGTAGCGAGCCATCGGTGCTTCATCCATCAGTGCATCACGATCAGCAAGGAAAGCCGTGGAACCCACGCTGCTTTTCAGTTGAGATGGGACGATACTATCGAATGCAGGATCTTCTTCCTGCCACTTAGATGCCCTTTGCTAGCTAATTGTGTCCATTTTCTCCTGCTGCCGCATGAACATGCGTTGCAATTCCTCGTGATTTTTTTCTAGCCGTTGGATCCGGTCTACCTCCTGCTTCTTTTTTCTCTCACGGCTTCTATAACTGTCATTCCACTCCGAAAACCTAGCCCTCCACGGAACATCGGTGCCTTTGCCTCGTGTTGTCCTGTGTGTTCAGGATTCCCGAGGGCGAGTGTCAGCTCGTCGTTCTCTCTCTCGGGCTGGAATGTTCCCTTTTGAACTTTTTCTATTGCTTTAACAAGCTCTTTGGAGACAGTTTGAATTTTTCCTTTGCAATAATCTACCCTGTCTGTGGGTCCAACGATCCCCCATGCCCTTACAACCAGTGCTTGGACCTCTCGGTCCATTCCGCTATAGCTGGAGTGATCCCTTTAGCAATCAGGTCGGCGTCATTTTTTCCCACTTAGGCACGACAGTCTTGTAGCCACCGTCCCCATAGTATGGTGATATTTCTTTTTCGCAGCATTTTCCTTATTTTTTCTGACCTTGACAGAGCTTCAGACGATTCCTCGTACGCCACAAATGTGTCCCAGTGATCTTTTATCTTCTCTAGTGCTCCAGTGAATGTTGGAGTTTTTTTCTTCATATATTCACTCCAAAAAAATTTCTTGAAGGTCTGGAATTTTGTGGCCATCTTCTTAAGAGCCCACTCCTTGACTTTCAACTTTTTGCAATCTGTGAGATCTGGCGGTAGGGTGAAATAATGTGACAAGAGCGTATTCCAAAGAAAATCTTTGGATCTTTGGTCGGCATAACTAGCTTCATCGTCTACCTTTGGCTTATTCCATTCTCGAGTGGTGATCGGGATGTTGTCCCTAACAATAACTCCGCATTGATTTACAAATTTGCGTGCGTTCTCTATTGGAGCAAGCGGTGCGCCATCTTCAGCAACTTCGTCGATGGCGAACCTTTGACTATCGCCCAACTTTTTTGTCGGGCCTCGTTGCCGTCTAGCAGATTGGCTCGATCCGGAGGGCTAAAAGAAGAAAGATTCGTTAATATAGATATACAAATCAATTAATGCATTTAATAATCACGAGAGGCTTAATATACCTCACTGGACTCCGTGAAGTGTCAAACATTTTCTGTGCCATCATTGCTTGTGTCTAGCTCAATTCCCTCACCGGACTCGTTCAGATATTGTGAGCCGTCATCTATTCCACCGGAGCATATTATTTCGAATATTGCTTCTTTCGCGTCTATGTCGTGGTCGTCCATAGCTTAACTGCAAACCGAATGTAATATGATATTTTAGTTGCAATTATCAATAATCAGGAGTTGCACAACTTATTATACACATATTTATATGGTCATTATGTTCAAAAATTACATTTCTACTTTTACCACCAAAAATTTGCAATATAGTATAAGTCAACAATATTTCTTATACACAATATTCATCAACAATAATGTCACAATTTTTTTTAAACAATAATAATTTGATATTGATACAATGGATACAATAATTTAACACCAATTTTGAATTAGGTGTTGCAATCTTACAACACACAATCTAACATCTCAACATCACATACAACACAAAATCTTACAAACAACAATGTAAATGGGCAAATTAGGTCTTGCAATGTTAAAGCTCACCAAATATCCACTTCATTTTTGACAATTCCATAAACAAAGTAAAAAAACATCAGCACTTGAGTTCTATAACAACAATGTAAATGGGATTTTTTTGGAAGTTTTTATAATTAAAAACAGGCTAACAAAGAGTAACATGAGCACTTGAACAAGTAATTGTTCCTAATATAACTAGTGATGTTTATCTTTAGTCAGCAATGGCGGCACGGCTCTGTTGAGCACGCACCCGAAGATGGAGCGCACGGGCTACGAATCGAGTTGGGCAGCGCGACGCGGCACAGCGCGGGCTACCTAGTGGTGGCGGCGGCGCCCATATATTGTCGCCAGAGCGGTGACCACGACGTGGCGGATCCACGACCGGCGACGAGCACGAAGGCGACGGCGTTACAGCGAGCAATCTTGGACGGTGGATGCGAGGAAGAAAAGGGCGGCATAAATGTACCTGGTCGGCCGGATGCGAGGCAGAAAAGGATGGCGACGAATCGGACGACGGCGAGTTCGGCCGGAATCGACTGGAGCAGGAGATCGGGCGGCGGTGCTTCTCTGTGTCTCTGGAGGAGGAGCCGAGGAGGCCGGCGCGAGTGGGGAGAATTGGGACGATTTTTGGTGAGAAACCACCTAAGTCCCCGCGAAAATGACCTTTAGTCCCGGTTCGTACCAGCAACCGGGACTAAAGGACCTTTAGTCCTGGTTGGTGGATGGAACCGGGACTAAAGGTATTTTTTGGCCGCCGCTGAAAATTGCGTACGCGAAGCCCACCTTTAGTCCCGGTTGGCCTTGCCAACCGGGTCTAAATGGGCTTTTGAAATAGTTTTTTTTGTTCTCGTTCCTTTTTCTTTTTTCTATTTTCTGATTTCTTTCATATCTATTGATTTAATTGTCCAAATCAAGTCAAATTAGTTTCTAAAAATTTGTAAAAATTATATCTATATTTGAAAACATCCTCAACAACTTTTGGAACATCCAATATTTATAAAAATCATATCTATATTTTCTGATTTCTTTTATATATATTGATTTAATTAATTGTCCAAATCAAGTCAAATTAGTTTCTAAATTTTTGTAAAAGTCATATCTATATTTGAAAACATTCTCAACAACTTTGGAACATCCAATATTTATAAAAATCATTTTTGTTGCACTTGATTGCAAATGGAGTCCTCAGTCTCATAGAACCAGAACAAAAAATTAATGTTTAGAGTTTTCTTCTGAGTTTTCAGAACGCAGTTACATAAAAGGTTTAATACATTATTACACATCACCAACATCCCTATCTAGTGTTGGGGTATAAACTTTTTTCTTTGTGTGTGTCCTTGCTTATGATTGCGCCGTAACCGTGGAGAATCCTCATTATTTAACGGGATGCTTGGATCAGTGTTCACTGTGAAGGGCGGAATTTCATCAAACTTATTGTAATCTTCTGACATGTCTGTCTTGTCCTCCACTTCCATGATACTTCTTTTCCCTGAAAGAACTATGTGGCGCTTTGCCTCATCGTATGATGTATTCGTTTGCTTATCTTTTCTTTTTTTCGGTTTGGTAGACATGTCCTTCACATAGAAAACCTGAGCCACATTATTGACTAGGACGAATGGTTCGTCTCTGTACCCAAAATTGTTGAGATCCACTGTTGTCATTCCGTACTGCTGTTCTACCTTTACCCAGCCCGTAAGCTTGACCCATTTGCATCGAAACAAAGGGACATTAAAATAAGGTCCATAGTCAAGTTCCCATATCTCCTCTATGTAACCATAATATGTGTCCTTTTGCCCTTTGTTGTTTGTTGCATCAAAGAGGACACCACTATTTTGGTTGGTGCTCTTTTTATCTTGGACGGTTGTGTAAAATGTATTCCCATTTATCTCGTACCCTTGAAAAGTCAATATAGTCGAAGATGGTGACCTGGCCAACAAGTACAGCTGATCTCCAACAGTGGTGTTATTCATGAGATGTGTTTGCAACCAACCGCCGAAAGTCTCCATGTGTTTTCCTTTAATCCAGGAGTCAGACTGCTTCGGGTTTTTGGAGCATACAATATTCAAGTGGTCCTCGATATACGAAGCCACCAAGGTGGAATTTTGTAGAACTGTGTGGTGTGCTTGAGTGAAAGAGATGCCGTCCATACTTACTACTGTTTTCTTTCCTAGCGTGCCTTTTACACTCAGTCTCCCCTCATGCCGCGATTGAGGAACACCAATCGGCTTAAGGTCAGGAATAAAGTCAACACAAAACTCAATGACCTCTACTGTTCCATAGCCCTTGGAGAGGCTTCCTTCTGGCCTAGCACGATTATGAACATATTTCTTTCAGACTCCCATGAACCTCTCAAAGGGGAATATATTGTGTAGAAATACAGGACCGAGAATGGTAATCTCTTTGACTAGGTGAACTAGGAAGTGCGTCATAATATTGAAGAATGATGGTGGGAACACCAACTCGAAGCTGACAAGACATTGGACCACATCCTTCTGTAAACTTTGTAGAGTTTCTGGATTGATTACCTTCTGAGAAATTGCATTGAGTAATGCACATAGCTTCACAATGGGTACTCGAACATTTTCCGGTAGAAGCCCCCTCAATGCAACCGGAAGTAATTGTGTCATAATCACGTGGCAGTCATGAGATTTTAGGTTTTGAAATTTTTTCTCTGCCATATTTATTATTCCCTTTATATTTGACGAGAAGCCAGACGGGACCGTGATACTGCTCAGGACTTCAAAAAAGATTTCCTTCTCTTCTTTGGTAAGAGCGTAGCTGGCAGGACCTTGATACTTCTCTGGATGCAGGTCATCTCGTTCGTTCATACGTTGCTGGTCCTGCCGTGCTTCCGGTGTATCTTTTATCTTCCCATACACGCCCAAGAAGCCTAGCAGGTTCACGCAAAGATTATTCGTCACGTGCATCACGTTGATTGTAGAGCGGACCTCTAAGATTTTCCAATAGGGTAGCTCCCAAAATATAGATTTCTTCTTCCACATGGCTGCGTGTCCATTAGCGTCATTCGGAACAGATTGTCCGCCAGGACCCTTTCCAAAGATTACTTTTAAATCCTTGACCATACCATATATATCATCAACAGTACGGCGGGTAGGCTTCGTCCGGTGATCTGCCTCACCTTTGAAATGCTTGCCTTTCTTTCTTAAGAGGTGCCTGATCGGAAGAAATCGACGATGCCCCTGGTACACATTCTTCTTACATTTATCTAAATATGTACTTTCAGTCTCACCTAAACAGTGTGTGCATGCATTGTAACCCTTGTTTGTCTGTCCTGAAAGGTTACTAAGAGCAGGCCAATCATTGATGGTTACAAACAGCAATGCTCGTAGGTCAAATTCCTTTTGTTTGTGCACATCCCACACACGTACACCTTCACGCCACAACTGTAAAAGGTCTTCAACTAATGGCCTCAGGTACCCATCAATGTCGTTGCCGGGTTGCTTCGGGCCTTGGATGAGCACTGGCATCATAATGAACTTCCGCTTCATGCATAACCAAGGAGGAAGGTTATAGATACATAGAGTCACAGGCCAGGTGCTATGACTGCAGCTCTGCTCGCCAAAAGGATTCATGCCATATGTACTTTGCCCAAACCATAAGTTCCTTGCGTCACCTGCAAAGTCCGGGAATTCTCTCTCGATTATTCTCCACTGCGACCCATCAGCGGGGTGTCTCAACATCACGTCTTTCTTACGGTCTTCTTTGTGCCATCGCAACAACTTGGCCTGCTCTTTGTTTTGGAACAAACGTTTCAACCGTGGTATTATAGGAGCATACCACATCACCTTGGCAGGAACCTTCTTCCTGGGGCGCTCACCCTCAACATCACCAGGGTCATCTCGGCTGATCTTATACCGCAATGCACCGCATACCGGGCATGCATTCAAATTCTCGTACTCCTCACCGTGGTAGAGGATGCAGTCATTAATGCATGCATGTATCTTCTGCATCTCTAATCCTAGAGGGCAGACAACCTTTTTTGCTTCGTACGTACTGGCGGGCAATTCGTTATCCTTTGGATGCATCTTCTTTATCATTTTCAGCAACTTTTCAAATCGCTTGTCAGATGCACCATTCTCTGTCTTCCATTGTAGCAATTCTAGTATGGTACCCAGCTTTTTCTGGCCATCTTCGCAATTTGGGTACAATAATTTTTTGTGATACTCTAACATGCGCTCCAACTTCAACCTCTCATTTTCACTTTCGCAGTTTATCTGTGCATCAAGAATGGGCCGACCAAGATCATCAGCGGGCTCATCTGATGCCTCTTCTTCAGCTTCTTCCCCCATTGTAGTACCATCGTGTTCAGGGAACATAGGATTTTTTTAGACCGAACTACCGTAGGGGAAGCCCCTACGGTTATTTTATATTAATAACAAAGAACACAGATGGTTACATTTACATGGATGCAAACACAAGGACTGAGAGAGTCAAGGAGCAATGACTCAATCAGAGAGAAAACAAAATTTAACAAAAGGAGAGGTAGTTCGGTCTAAAAAGCGTTTAGCCAGTTGGAGAGAGCCTCTCTATGGGAGGCCTTCACTCTATGAATCACTAAACCCAGGTCCTGCTTGAAGATAGCCTTCCACTTGCAAATTGAGTGGCGTTGTCTCTCAAAAATCTTTTGGTTCTGACATTTCCAAATCCCCCACAAAGCACAACACGCCACCTCAAGAAAATTTGGACCTTGAAAAGTCTGTTGGGCCCTGTCGAACATGCTGTCCATGGACGCTGCAGCAGGCCAAGAAATTTGTAACAGGCGCCAAACTCCCTGTGCAAAAGTACAATTGAAAAATAGATGTTCCCTGGTCTCATGTTCATTTGCAGTGCAAATAGCATAAGTAACTCCTGAATCAAGATGCCAGTGGCGCCTATCCATCATGTCTCTTGTATTAAGCCGATCAACAAGTAATAGCCAGAGGAAAGCCTTTTGCTTGTGTAGGGAACATAGGATAGTTGTCATCATCCTCTTCTTCTTCATTGTCTTCCATTATAACACCTCTTTCTCCGTGGTTGGTCCAACAATTATAGCCGGACATGAAATTAGACTACAACAGGTGGATGTGAAGGGTTTTTGAGGAAGAGTAATCCTTCATATTCTTACATACACTATATGGACAACACATAAAACCATTCCGCTTGTTTTCCTCAACCACACCGATAAAATAATGCAGGCCATTAATGAACTCCTGAGAGCGTCGGTCAACGTACATCTATTGCCGGCTCATCTGCATTATATAAGTATATCAAAACCATTACACAACATCATGAATAGAGAAGTGACCAAATTAATACAAGTTCATCACATTAAAACCAAAGTAGAGTAGTGACCAAATGTTATTATTGCAAAAATATATACATAAAGTTCATACATAGTTCTCATAAAACAACATTGAAACTAACATACAACTATCTAAAGCATTTAAATGCAACAACAAATGCGATCAAAATCGTAACTAAGGTAACCATTGATCCAACAGCATAATGATACCAAGCCTCTTTATTAATGGCATATTTTCTAATCTTTCTAATCTTCAAGCGCATTGCATCCATCTTGATCTTGTGATCATCGACGATATCAGCAACATACAACTCCAATTTCATGTTCTCTTCTTCAATTCCTTTCAATTTTTCTTTGAAATCATCGTTTTCTTTTCCAACTAAATTTAACTTTTTGACAAGAGGGTCAGTTGGAATTTCCGGTTCACATACCTCCTAGATAAAAATATCTATGTCAAGTTGGTCGGCATAATTGTCATAAACACGAAATGAAACAAATAGTTATAAAAGATAATATACCATATCTGAATCATAGACCGGACGAGGGCCGACGGGGATGGATATCAAAACCATGGCACTATATATAACAAACAGTCATACAAGTAAGAAAATTATACAAGTAACTATCTAAATCATACAAGTAAGATTTTTTTTTAAAAATAAGATAAGAACAAGAGGCTTACCAAGGTGACGGGACGGCGACAGGACGGCGCGGGTTATCGAGGGAGGCGAGGATGGGGATGGGACGGCACTAAAACCCACAAATCATCCTTTAATTTGAGCTCAAATTGCATATAAATCAAATAAACTCCCACATAACAACTAACCTAGAATTAGAAGCAACTAATTAACTTAGGCATTTCATCAAACACCTAGCTAGCACTAGCAATGAAATGAGCTAAACTAGCAATGAAATGAGCTAAACTAGCAATGACAGATGAAAGGATGAAGTTGCTAACCTTTTAGGAGCCGCCAATCTTGACAAATCGTGGAAAAATGGGTATGAACTCGAGCTCGTGAGAGGAAACAGAGGTGAAAAATGGAGATGGCTCGAGCAGGAAAAATGGAGATGGCTCGGGCAGGAAGATGATATATATGGGAAAGACTTTAGTCCCCGTTGGTTTCATGAACCGGGACTAAAGGTCAATCTACCAACCGGGACTAAAGGGGCTCGCAGTGGTCCCACCCTGCCGCAACCCCTTTAGTCCCGGTTGGTATCACCAACCGGGAATAAAGGTCCCGTTCGACCCGGGACTAGAGCCGTGCGACGTCCTAGCCATTGGAACCGGGACTAATGCTCACATTAGTCCCGGTTCCAAACATGGCCGGGACTAAAACTCTGAACGGAAGGCCTATTTTTTACTAGTGAGGCGAGGTTAAGTAATTCCACTTCACCCAATGCATCTTCCTTTTTCTCATCTCCTCCCCACCAGAATCGTGCTACCACAGCAGTAATTTTCTTGCACATCTTCTTGGCCAGTTTGAAACAACTCATAGAGTATGTCGGAATGGCTTGGCATATAGCTTTGATAATAACTTCTCTTCCAGCACTATTTAACAATTTCGGTGCCCACCCATTGACCAACTTTTTAATTGTAGCTACAATATGCTCAAATTGCTCATCGTTCGATTTCCCAAGGGCTGTTGGAAGGCCCAAATACTTTTCCACCAACGCTTCTGTTGGAATATCAGTACCAAGCTGCACTGCTGCCTTCATATCATCATCAGCATTAGCAGTAAAAAAATATTGCAGATTTGTGTTTATTGACCATTTGACCCGATCCAATTCGGTAATTCTCCAAAACAGTATGCAATCTGCTTGCCTCGGCTACCGATGCCTGAGTGAACACCATGCAATCATCTGCAAACAATAAGTGAGATATCCATGGGCAGTGAATTCCCACTCTTACCCCTTTTGAGAGGCATCCCACACCATAATTCTTGAGCATACAGGAAAACCCTTCTCCGTATAGGGGAAACAAATAGGGCGAGATGGGATCACCCTGTCTTATACCCCTAGAAGGCTTGAAAATTTCTGAAAAGTTGCCATTGACTCTAACTGAAAAAGAAACAGTCTCAACACAACACATAACTCAGTTAATCCATTCGCTTGCAAAGCCCAATTTTGTCATAATTGCACGCAAATATGACCATTCCACTCTATCATAGGCTTTTGCCATATCAAGCTTTACCGCACAGCACCCACCTTTCCTTTTTTCTTTATTAAATAATGGATACTTTCATAGGCCAAAAGCACATTATCAGTAATTAATCTCCCTTGCACAAATGCACTCTGCTCCTCTGAAATAATATCTTCAAGGAAAGGTCATAATCGTACGTCCTGATCGGATCGCTGATTCTGATCGGTTCCCTTTGCTTTGTTTCCACGCCAACCCGACGACTTTCTCCTCAACACGCCGAGATGCAAACCATGCCAACTTGTCGCTCTTCCTTCAAACAATTCCAGCAAAAATAAATCTGCCAATCTGTTATAAACCTGTAGATCCATCTTCCACTGGATGAACTCCCTCGCGGTGATCAACTTGGCGCTCTGATACTAGATGATATAGATGTTTTCCCGATCTTTTACCGCAAGAACCACCGGATAACTATTCTTCCAATCACGGGAGCAATAATCCACGCAACCTGAAGAACGAGAGAACGAATCCCACGGTGAGCAACAAGGTGATGAACACCACGCCTTAAGCTCGACAACCCTTGACAGATTCAAGGACCTTCTTGCAAACGCACTACAACTCTTGACAGACTCAAGAACCTTCATGCCTCAATTTATTGGATAACTAGACAAACTCCTGAGACGCCGTCATACATGCCAGTCCGGTGGGACGGAGGCAACCTTGAACACAATGTTCTACATAATTTTTGACTCCCCTAAAACCGTAGCCGCCAGCTCCTTCATATAGGAGGCCAACACCTAGTTGGTTGGACAGACCCAAACCGAAACCTAACACAATCCTAAATCTAGTTGGACTCGAACTGGATACAAATCGATCCATGGCGGGTTCAGTCTTAGATTTGGCACGCAGGCCTAGTTAACACTACCTTAGACTTTTGCATATCATTTAAATATGTCCTAGCGTGTCAAACAACCAACACGATGCCGACGATGCCCTCATCAAATTGTCAGTTTATAAAATATGACTTGTCACTAGGAAGTTTCAACCTACTATTGGTTTGTCCCGCCAAATTACTCCATCTAGGTTTCCAGCTGTGACCACTACCACACGATTGGATCGTCTGCTCAAGTAGAATTGCACACGGGGAACAGTTGGCTATTTCCCCTTCTCGCTTCTCTCTCGACGCCCTCCAGTTCCTTGAGAGTCACTATCGCCGTCCCACCTCCTATCCCCTTCCTCTCAGGTGGCCTCGACGGATGGAGATGTTGGGGGAGAGGAGGCTGGACCTCCTCTATAATAATAGTTGTAGGTCTAGGTTTAGGTTTAGCTTTGCTATGTCCTGGTCCTACGTGGCGAATGCCTCTATGCGTTGTTGTTTATTGGTTTTGGTGCTCATAGGCGGCGCCAACGGTGAGTCTGTCCACTGCGGTGACGGCGGTCCATGGTGGACGGTGGCGACCGGCAAAGGATATGGCGAAGGCAGCTAAATAACTATGTTTTAAGCAGATTTGATGGCCGTGGCCCGGATGCGGAGAATCCTTCTGTTGCTTGTCATGGGGGCGAGCTAGGAGGGTGTCTCTGCCCTCCTAATGGTTGCTAGCGAATCAGGCAGTAGGGGAGCTCGAAAACCGCTCCTTGAAGTACATCCATGGCGGCTCTTCGTCGGGTGTCATCCAAGATGGTCGAAAGACGACCACTCCCACCCCCTTCGTCGACTTTGATTCTCTCTAAACGATGATTGAAGGTGATCAACAACCCCCTTGCTGCCATGCCAAGTTGGAGGCCTCTCTGCCCGGTACAGTTGGCTCTCGATGCCTCGCCCCAAGTAGTTTCATCCCTGGTGGCATTGCGTTTGGCTATGTCGTGGTTCGTCAACGCGGTGGTGCAGGGGCTGTACCCGATGGCGTTTTCATAAATAGATCTAGAGTTCTTTTCACCAATAGTTTGGACCTGGTTATAATTTTCAGTTTCTTTTGATCCTTGTATTTTGCCACCGTTGTGAATGAAAGCGCCTATGTCGCTCTAGGACCTCCCCTATCCAGATTTTTTTTAGAATTGAGCCAAGACCCGGTCATTGGCATCCCGGACTCGTCAGCGTGTCCACGCGGGCAACCGCGTCAGTGTGCACTAGTAACACTACACTTATGAATGATTGTTACCGAATAAATTTACGGACAACATCGTGGCACTCACACACGAGTACATGAACATGACACAAGTGGTAGAGACTCGGGTGGTTGTTCCGACAATTCAGGGCACAAGCAATGTCGTGATATTGTCACGGCAGATGTTACCGGGTGGTAACTTGAGATTTGAGGCAAGGCTATCGTAGCGTTCAGGAGATTGTTTAGCTCACTAGAGAAAAAGGATGTATCCTGGTTCAGCCTCTCCATTGGAGATAAAGACCAACTTCCAGCCTGGTGTTTCTTTACTCTGATATCGATCTCGATCACCTGGCGGATAACAACACCAGCGGGTTCCGAATCTAGGTTACAAGGGTTCTCTCTCGCTGTAAAGCTTGTACGTCTAAAGTCTGTCCCGTTCTATGACCCAGGAGCCGGTTTATATAGATACCCGAGTCTCCTGGTCGATTATAAGGTAAGGCCGGGTCATGCCCGAAATCGGAGTCCTAACCAAAGTCTAGCTCATCTATCTTGGCGTCCAAGTCTCGCATACCGCCTCCGGGTCTTCTAGAACCTCCCTTGTTTATACCGGGTTACCGACAAACTCCTCGGTCCATCAATGTAGCCCAGCCCATGATGATTTGGTGGGCCTCGCCAGTCTTTCCTCCTGGCGGGTCGTTGTTTCCCTGTCCTTGGGCCTACTGGGTTATCTTTCCCCCAACTGTAGCCCCTAGGATGATTTGAACTCCAAGTTGGCGCGCTTATTCAACCTATGACCATAGCTTTTGGAGAAGAGCCGCCATCCTTGTAGTTTAGATTATCCTCCTGAAATAAAAAAACTGGTTAACAAAATAATATCCCCGGCCACATTGCTTCTTTTTGCTTTGACTGGCTTTTGCTCATAGTTTCTTTCATAACCCGGTTTCACACTTTCTAGAACATTGGTCAAACTTGTCAGAGAATATTCTCCACTAAATCTCGGTCTGTCAACATCCCTTATCTTATCTTATCTTGTCTCTCTCCTTTTTACCATTTTACCCCTAGGTCAACTCTGACCACGGTTATAAATAGTGGGACCCAGGGTAAATGGCCTCACTTTTCCCATCCAGCCGCCACTTCATCTTCAACCTCTAGTCACAGCTCAAGAACCCAAGAACGCAAGTTCTTGAGCATCCGAAGCTCAATCCATCCGCATCTCTTCAAACAAGGTACAACCACTCTTCCTTTTAATGTAGATCTTATTCATCTGTACTCCGCACCGCTTTTTTGCTCATTTCCATATCTTTCTTGATCTAAATCTGTACTCGTTGAATCCGGCCTTTTCAGCTTCTTCGAGCTCTTAACAATGGGGAAACCCAATGTGAAGAAGACGACGGCGAGGGGAACAAAGAAATCGGCCGGTGGCGCGTCTAGCTCCGTCGCGCCTACAACTCCGGCGCCGGTGAACTGGACGAAGTCCACCGTGACGGAAGTTACCCTTAAAAAATACGTGGGTTATGGTGAGCTTCCGCCCAAGGAAGAGATCCAATGGCGCGCGACGGGTGAGGAGATCCGCCCCAAGCCAAAAGAAGATGAGATAGTGGTACGTCTTGATCACGTAACCCGGGGGCTTCGTCCGCCGGGTTCACTATTTTTTCGCCGGGTTATGTCATATTACGGTCTCACTCCCTTAGACATAGCGCCCAATTCTCTTCTGAATATCAGCAACTTCGTAGTTTTTTGTGAAGACTACCTCCAAGTTCCTCCCAGCTTGGCTTTGTTCCTAGATTTCTTTACTGCAACCCCCAGAACCGCAAAAACCAAGCCCTAGGGCCATACGGGGGGGGGGGGGTTCTATCCAACGCCGGAAGGATGCCTGCACTTTCTTCCCGGCTCTTCTTTTAGCCAGCCATCCCGAAGGATGGCAAAACACATACTCTACTGCAAGGACACCTCTCCTTTGAAGGACGAGGCTCGTTACCCGGCCTTCCGGAGCTCTCCATTAAAATACAACGCCAAGATGAATAGCCGGGCTACTGATGCTGCTGCCCGGATCGAAGTTGAGGGCCTGGTTCGCCGGGCTAAAGCTCTGCTTGCCCATGGCTTGGCTGGGACTGACCTCGTCAAGTGCTGGATTGGTTGGTTTATCCAGCCACTCTCCATGAGGACCTGGCTATTTCATGAGTATACCGGTGAGCCTACTGATAAAATGCGATATTCTGACATCACACTCACTGACGATCAACTGGTACATACGCCAAGCAACTTCTTGGCGAGACCAAGGAAAAGATTGCACTGACCGGACTTGCCCCTTTTAGTGCCAAGAAGCTGCCGCCTTCAGTAATTTTCTGTCTTCACCTTTTTGTTTCAAAGCAACTAACCACTTGTCTATAATTCTTAACTCTCTTTACTTTTTCCTTGATTAGGACCAAGCATGGTGGTCTGCTGATTACACCTCTATTTCCTCTTCTGACGATGAGGAAACAGAGACTGACAAAGATAATGAAGATGATGGTGAGCTAGATTCTCTTGGCGACTCTTCATTGAACTGATTGACAATGACTCGGTTCAAATGAACCCTTCTACGGATAACTCGCCAATTTCTCTCTCAGGAAAAGATGACCCATATACTGTTGAAATGCTGGGTCAGCAAGCTGCTCAACCTCCTCCTGCTCAACCTCAGAGTTCCAAAAGAACTCGTGCCGCAATTGCAAAGGTGCCACACTCTCGCTTCTATAATTATGTGATGAACAAATCTCAACCTGAAGAGCAACCACAGGAACAAGAGGAAGAGGCCAACAAGAAGAGGAAGACCCGGTCTACCTCGACCTTTGATTCCCTTAGTGGAGGTATCCCCTACAACACTTCACTTCATAAAGCTGTCTCCACGATTGGTGCCTCCAAATCCTCGTCTAGTTTTGCTGGCAAAATCTAGGTCGCTAAGTCCCAATCTTTGTCAGCTTCTTCAGATGAGAGCGTAGCGCACCTGCTTGATGACATCCAGATCAACATTGGGTATGCTTTTTTCTCTTCTTGTACATATACTTTTTACTACTATTTCTTGAATCACTTTTCTCATAAATTTGCTTTGTATAGTGCCAAGGCGACGCTATTGGAGCCGCCTCCCTCTTCTGACCCGGCCTTGAGTGAGCCTGTTGTTCAAGAGGCTCCGGCTCAAGGTCCAATTATTTCTGAGCCGGCGGCAATGGAAATGGAGCCCCAGGCACCAACTCCTCCAAGCCCTGCTATCAAAACCAATAACCCGGCATCACCGGCCAAGTCTGCTACCAACCCTCCCAACACTGCCACCAATGACACTGAAGAAGTGCAAGTGTTGGGATCACGAAAAGTTGTCTAAGATGGGCCCTCCACTACCATTGCCAAGATTGTGGAGCCGGAGATGAAGGCTAAAGCTGGAAACCGTGGTAAAGACCCGGTTATTTATTCTGGGATGCCGGCTTTGGATAGCCTGGAACTTCATGCTCTGCTCTCTGAATATCTTTCCCGGGTTTCACAACACCGGGGCATTGAGGACAGCTTCATCTCCACCATCCAGAAGCGCCATGAGGTAACTTTCTCTTACTTCTTTGAATATACTTATGCAGTAGCCCCCAAGCTCCAAGTTTATCACTTGTTGATGAGCTTGGTGCTTGTTCTAAAATGACGTAGCCAAAAAATACTTCACAACATATGATATATAACTTCAAACTGAACTGCTTTAAACTTCAAACTGTAGCCCTCAAGTGCCAGGTTGCAAGCCTGCAGCAACCTGGGACTAAATAACTTTATACTTGTAGAATTTAAATTTACCACTGAGTAGCCCCTAAGTGCCGGGTTGTATGCCTACAGCAACCTGGGACTAAATAACTTTGTACTAAACTTTTCATTGTCAAAAAATCTTCAACTGAGTAGCCCCTAAGTGCCGGGTTTTATGCCTGCAGCAACTCGGGACAAAGATTATTTTCCACTTTTACCTCTTACTATTTGCAGCCCCCAAGTCCTAGATTGCATCTATATCAGTAACTTGGGGTGCTAATAACTTTATTATTCATCTCTGTAACAGCAAAATGCCTCTCACGCTGCTGAAGAAATTAACCGGCTCACCGAGCAACTTGCAAGTGAGACCCGGCTAAAATCTGAAATGGAGAAAAAGCTCAAGGAACTGGAAGCCTCCCTATTGTCGGGGGAATACTTTCTGGATTGACTCGCGGCCCAGTGCGACTTACTTTACTCGCACGGACAAAGGCCCACTTGGGAGCAAGCCCAATATTGAACCGCCATAAGGGGAAAGTTCTAGAAGACATATCCCGGAGGACGTGAAGACCAAGTAGTCTCCGAGTAGGCCTCTGTGGACATATTCCTTGTGGGGAAAGTTTCCTTTGTAACCTAGCGAGCCTCTGTGTATATAAAGAGGACTCGCAGGACTTAGAACGGGTCAAGCTATCAAGCCCTAAACCCTAGCTCATACGGCGAGTACCAGATCGGATCGCCTCCATTGTAACACCTCGATTATCATATCAATACCAATCTAGGGTAGGCAGGAAGTAGGTCTTTTACCTCACATTGAGGGGGCCGAACCTGGGTAAATCTGTGTTGTTCTTTGTTCCTGCGATCCCAAGCTTGGAGATGCTTGACTCGCGTAATCCCACACCTACGAAGTCATCTATGACACCTGACGTGACAAACCCACGACAGTTGGCGCCCACCGTGGGGCCTGCGGTCAAGAGCGTCATGTTCCGCGCAGGATCCATGAAGGGAGCGGAAGATCTTGTTGTTGGCCGTATCATCACGGTCGATGGCACACCTCTCATCGACGATTCAAGCTGGGGACCGGAAGCAGATTACTTGGAGACCAGCCACGTCATCCCGTTTGGATCCATCAACGTCTTCGTTGGCTTCATCAGTGGCAGGTCCATTAACTCGGTCCGAGAAGGCGATTCAATAGAAGAAGTCGCCGACGATGGGGAAGAATCCGTCGAAAGCATGGACTCGCAAGAGTTTGGGTCCATTGTATCTGCCTTTGAAGAAAATTGCTGGGGTTGCCCACCGAAATCGCGTTATCACCAGATCAAGAGATGGCGCAAGTTGCGGTTTACACGGCTGGAGTAGAAGGCGCATCAGGAACTGCTGGAGAAACCGAGGTATCGGCACCCCCGAGCAACCCACTTCTTGTCCCTGTGTCAGCCACGAACGCCGCCCTCCGTGCAACAGAAATTGAGGCCGCCAGGGCCGAGCTCCTGTATGAGGTCCGGAGGATGGAAGAAGAGCGCCGTAGGATCGATCAGATAAACCAAGGAATCCAACAGGAGCGGCAAAGAGTAGTCGCGCTGGCTGCGACTCAACGACAGGTTGACCCGCAAACACAACTGCGCGCGACTCAACCAACAGTGGAAATCCCGCTCACCCAGCCGCAGGAACGGGAATCCAGACGATTGTGGAAGGAAGGGTACCAACAAATCAAGAGACCCAGCAACAGCCAAGGAGGTTTCACACCCCGCAGGGCCACTACCAGAATCTGTCGATAACATGTATGCTGCGGCTAATATCTTGACTCAGATGGTACCGACAGGCGACGACCCGGTCAATGCTGAGGCGCGGCGCGCGATCCAGATGCTAAGTACAGGTCCTGCAACAAGCCAATAGGGCGGAAGCCGAAGCGCGGCTGCCCCTCATACCAGCCAGTCACAGGATTGCAGCGGAAAGGAGCGTCCAAAGCAGGCCGCCAGAGAACGCATCAGGAGTCGCACAGAGGGCAGGAGCGAGTCGCAGAAGCGCAGGCAAATATGCCAGTAGTGCAAAACGGCCCGCAGATAATCCTGCGGCGCGCCCGCAGCCCTGTCCTCGCGACTCAAGGGGCCGGCATGTTTCACTGAAAAGATCAGATCGGAACCTTTTCCGAAGATTTCAAGGGCCACGCAAGGTGGCAAACTATAACGCCAGCATGGATCCAACCACCTGGCTGAACAATTACGAGATGGGGATGAGCATTCTTAACGCCTCAGAAGAAATATGTGCAAGGTACCTCAACATGATGCTAGAAGGCACAGCGCACATATGGCTGCAAAATTTGCCTCCCAACTCTATAAACACTTGGGAGGAACTGAAGGATGCCTTCATTAAAACTTCCAAGGAACTTGCAAGCGACTCTGCAATATAGAAGACCTCGAGCGTTGCGTCCAGAAGGAAGGCGAGTCAAGTCGCCATTGGATGAAAAGGGTGGCAGAAATAATACACTCCTCAGATAATATACCACCAAGCTCAGCCGTCCTGGTAATGGAGAAAAACTGCAAGTTCGAGCCGCTGATTCATAAGCTGGGTCGCATGAAGGATAAAGTCAAGAGCCTCAGCGAGGTGATGGCTGCGGCTAACAAATATGCCGGCTCAGATAAAACCAGAGACGCGTCAGACGGAGAAGAAGAGGAGGCTGCAAAGGAAAGAAAAACTCCAACAAGCCCCAGCAGCAGCAAACAAGCCACAACAACGCGAATCAAAACAAACGCAAAAGCGAAGATGGTCACTCAGGGCTCGTCGCCAATGCGCGTGGAGGATTCAGAGGCCAGCGTGGAAGGGGTCGAGGATACGGCTCCCGTCCAATCAATATGCAAGAATTTTCAACCGGCCATGCGACCTTCATGCGACAGGTGATGGACGGCCAGCGGATCATACCAAGGCGCAATGCCACTATTACAAGAAGTGGAAAGAAGAGAGCCAACACAACGGGGGAATTCCCATGAAGGAAACCCTAGTGCGGCTCATAACACAAATATTGGGCAGCACGGCACAAGTAACCCCAGGCAAACGGGGCAGTATCACACAATAGTTATCGATACTCCAAAAGGGAAGAGAAATTGAGTCGCAGAAGTCAGCAGGTGAACGCCGTGATACCAGCAACACCCAATTGGTTAAGGTGGTCAGAACACGCAGTAACCTGGAGTCGCGACGATCACCCGCCACAAGTACGGGAACCTGGCAAGTTGGCACTGGTTGTGGCCGTACGTTGCAGGATACAAGCTGACCAAAGTGCTTATGGATGGAGGAAGCAGCATTAATATCTTGTACTACGATACGTTCCAGCGTCTAGGACTCAAGGATTCCAGCCTGCAGCCCACGTCAACAGTGTTTCACGGCATTGTCCCAGGAAGGTCCGCACGACCAGCGGGGAAAATAACCCTAGGGGTAACTTTTGGGACAGAAGAAAACTTTAGAAGCGAATTCTATGCTTCGAAGTGGTAAAATTCCAAAGCCCATATCACGCCTTGTTTGGAAGAACGGCCTTTGCTAAGTTTATGGCCAGGCCATGCTACGTGTACCTACAGTTGAAGATACCAGGACCAAAAGGGGTCATCACAGTGTACGGAGATAGAGAAAAAGCAATAGAATGTGAAAAGGGAGATGCGGCCTTCGCAGAATCCGCCTGTGCCGCGGAAGAGCTAAAAGGTTATAAGTCGCAGGTGGACCCAAATGACATGAGTGTGGTTACCACGCCATCTGCCGAGCCACCAATGAAATTCAAAGCGGCCCAGGACACTAAGCAGATAAATCTTGTTCCTGGCGACTCATCCAAGCAAACCAGCATTGGAGCACACATGGAAGAAGAGCAGGAGAAGGCCCTCGTCGCTTTCTCCAGGAAAATAAGGACATCTTCGCATGGAAGCCGTCAGATATGCCAGGGGTACCAAGAGAATTAGCAGAACATAGCCTCAAAGTGAACCCTGCGGCTAAACCAGTGAAGCAGCCACTACGGCGTTTCCACGATGATAGGAGAAAGGCAATAGGAGAGGAAATAGCTCGCTTGCTGGCTGCAGGATTCATCACAGAGTATACCATCCGGAGTGGGTGGCAAACCCAGTATTGGTTATGAAAAAGAACGGTACATGGCGAATGTGCGTTGATTACACCAGTCTCAACAAAGCTGTCCAAAGGATCCATTTGCTTTACCGCGAATCGACCAAGTGATTGATTCAACTGCTGGGTGCGAGCTGTTATGCTTTTTGGATGCCTACTCAGGCTACCATCAAATCAAATGAAGAAGGAGGACCAAGAAAAGACGTCCTTCATAACACCCTTTGGAGCTTTTTGTTATGTCAGCATGCCCTTCGGGTTGAAGAACGCAGGCGCGACTTATCAAAGATGCATTCAGAATTGTCTACACGAGCAAATAGGTCGCAACGTTCACGCCTATGTGGATGATATTGTGGTTAAGTCGCAAATTGGCCAGGATCTCATTAGTGACCTGACAGAGACATTCACAAATCTCAGAAAATACAACATGAAGCTCAACCCCACAAAGTGTGTCTTTGGGTACCAGCAGGAAAGCTATTGGGATTCATAGTATCAGAGAGGATTGAGGCCAACCCTGACAAGATAAAGGCCGTGATGGATCTCCAAAAGCCAGAAAAGATAAAAGATGTGCAGCGACTTACCGGTGCGTAGCAGCTTTGAGTCGCTTTATATCAAGATTGGGAGAGAAAGCACTACCTTTGTACAGACTGTTGAAAAAATCAGACACCTTCGTTTGGGACGCAGAGGCTGATGAAGCTCTGACAGCCTTGAAACATCAATTGACAAATGCTCCAGTTTTGGCGGCTCCAAAGGATAAAGAGCCAATGCTACTATATATAGCGCAAATTCCCGTGCTGTGAGCGCTGTCATGGTTGTGGAGAGACAAGAAACAGGAAGGAATACCCTCCAGAGACCAGTATATTACGTGAGTGAAGTCCTCACAGCTTCCAAACAGCGTTACCCACAGTGGCAGAAGTTGGTGTTTGGAGTGTTCATGGCGAGTCGCAAGCTGAAGCACTACTTCCAAGAGCATCCAATAACTGTGGTGAGTTCAGCATTGGCAGATATCATTCGTAATCGAGAAGCTACTGGAAGAGTCGCTAAGTGGGCGATCGAGTTGGGACCACATCACATCAGCTACGAGCCGCGCACATCAATTAAGTCGCAAGCCCTTGCAGATTTTATTAACGATTGGACAGAAATCCAAGTCGCTCCTAGCATGGCAGAAACCAAATACTGGACCATGCATTTTGATGGGTCAAGACAGTTGCAAGGCTCGGGGGCTGGAGTTGTTCTAACATCTCCCAAGGGAGACAAGCTGCGGTATGTGTTACAGATACACTTCAACTGCACAAATAACGTGGCGGAGTACGAGGCACTGCTTCATGGTCTACGTATAGCAAAGGAGATGAACATCAGTCGCATACGCTGTTTTGGCGATTCAGACTTGGTGGCACAGCAGGTCTTGGAACGTGGGACAGCAAGGATGCGAACATGGCTGCATATAGAGAGAGGTGGACAGAATTGCTGGACATTTCACTGGATACCAAGTTGAACATATTGATCGGAGACAAAATGAAGCTGCGGATGCCCTGTCTCGGCTTGGATCCAAGACAGTCAGTCCCACCCAATGTTTTCCTGGATGAACTGCACAATCCATCAGTCAAACCTCCAGCAGAGATTGACATTGCAGAGCCAGAGGATGATTCAACTTTAGTCGCAGCCCTGCATGAACAGCCAGGATGGACAGAGCCATACATGGCATATTTAAGTCGCGGAGTGCTGCCGGACGATGAAATTGAGGCGCGCAAAATCATACGACGATCAAAGGCCTATACAATCATCAACAACGAATTATACAAGCGCAGCGTATCAGGAGCATTCCAAAGATGTGTCTCACCAGAAGAGGGACGAAAAATCTTGCACGAAATTCATTCAGGAGCATTCACCTGATCTTCAGAAAAGTCATGCTACGATCCAACCTATGAATAACACTCGGTTGCCACCTAGCGCGATCGTATAAGCCTTTGATCGTCGTATGATTGAAATTTTACCACCTCGAAGCATAAGAATTCACTTCTAAAGTTCTCTTCTGTCCAAAAGTTACCCTAGGGTTTTTTCCCCGCTGGTCGTGCGGACTTTCCTGGACAATGCCGTGAAACACTGTTGACGTGGGCTGCAGGCTGGAATCTTGAGTCGTAGACGCTGGAAAGTATCGTAGTACAGATCAGGTGAACAGCTGAATGAATTTCGTTGCAAGATTTTTTCGTCCCTCTTCTGGTGAGACACATCTTTGGAATGCTCCTGATACGCTGCGCTTGTATAATTCATAGTTGATGATCGTATAAGCCTTTGATCGTCGTATGATT